>JARQOD010011852.1:0-21889 GCA_033576555.1 Oophaga sylvatica
CGATCTGACCACTGACAACCCACCACAGATCTGATTACTGACAACCCACCACAGATCTGACCATGGACAACCCACCGCAAATCTGACCAGACAACCCATCACAGATCTGACCACGGACTACCCACCAAAGATCTGTCCGAAGAAAAACCCAGATAAGATCACTGACAACCCACCACCGATCTGACCATGGTCAACCCACCACAGATCTAACTACATACAACCTACCACAAATCTGACCACAGACAACCCACCACAGATTGACCACGGACAACCCACCACAGATCTGACCGTGGACAACCCACCATAGATCGGACCACATACAACCCACTACAGATCTGACCACGGACAACCCAGATCAGATCACTGACAACCCATCACAGATCTGACCATGGACAACCCACCACTGATCTGACCGCTGACAACCCATCACAGATCTGACAATACAGATCTGAATCCTGACAACCCACCACAGATCTGATCACCAGATGGTCGGACCAACCCTTCATAGAGCAGGTACTCACAGCAGAAACACACCAGACTTGTGGTTCCTCATGTCTCTGTGGATGGCCCACGGCTCGATGCTCATCCTGCGGGGAAAGACGCCCTCAGATTGGAAGAGTCGAGCCACATCCTGAGGAAGCAGAATGTTGACGGAGCTGTGCGTGCCCAGGTTCTCCCTGCAGAGGAGGAGACATGAAGTAGGATGAAACACATCTCATGGGGGTCTGGGCCCCAGCACAGGGGCCCCCAGAACTAGTCACTGCCATGCACTGCACACACCTCCCGTCAGAAGGATGTACCCAGCAATGGACCCATTCACACCTCCGTTTTCTAAGCTTCACAAATACGGACACGCGACCACCCAATGTTTTCTATGGTGGTAGCACATGTTTTATCACACGGATCGTGTGTGCATGTGAAGACAGTGCAGACGTGTCCTTTATTCCCTCGGCACCATGGAGGAACTGTTGTTGCACACGTTCACACTGATGACATCTGTGTAACAGCACTATTCTCAGGCGGCGGGTGCTGACTATAATGGTCATGATCCTCGCCAGGTCCCTCTAGAGTCAGCAAGGCCAGGCAACGCTGATGAGAGTTGTAGTCAGCAAGAGAGATGAGCGAATATTTCAATGTTCGGTTTGGATTACGTTCGCTGAATTGGCAATGTTCGCCGATTTATTAGTCAAATATTCACCGAACATAACCGAATGCCATTCATGTCAATGGGAGGCAAAAATTGCATGCACAACACCTTAGAACGGCCCCAAACGCTGCCAAAACACATCAAATGAGGGACAGACACCCGGAAAGTGGCCTCAGTTCATCCACAGTACTAATTGTAGCATGACACTGCAGCAATCAGCCAGGCATGAGGTATCGGAGTCTGGGACAGCATCTACAGCTTTCAATTGAACGTCACAGTAAGACGAGGTGGGTGAGGGATCAGTGTAGGCCTCTTGCTGGGAGCCCTGATACCACACGCAACACCTCTACCGGCTTTCATGCTGAGCCACACTCAGGTGGCACAAATATCAGTTTTCTAGACTACTATTGCCAGAAAAATGTAAGGATGGGAACAAGGATAGTTGAGTCCAAGGAAGTGGAGGCCTAACGGTCTCAGAGGCCTACTGCTACAGGCAATACTGTTACGGAACTGCAACTCAGGACTAAGGCAGAAAGGGGAGAAGCTGACCCTGTACTAGGACTAGGCTGAAGCCCTACGATGGAGTGGGCTACCTATTCCTTGTGAATAGACCCACCGTCATTCCTTAGGCTAAACTCAAACGAAGACCTAAAGGTAGGGGGAAGGATATCCCTAAACGATCTAGGGACTGGGAACAAAATACAGGTAACCTCCTAGTAGGAAAATAGAGGAAGCTGCAGAAAGGAAAACCAAAAAACCAAGCAAGCAGAACTAGAGATCCCAGAACTGCACAATATCAAACACAGAAAGCTATCAAAGCACCTAGCCAGAACTCTAGCGGATTAACACTGTTGTCCAGCAAGGACTGGGAGGCAGGTGCTGGGTAATAAAGGGTGATACAATCACCTGACCTTAGACAAACCCAGCACCAGGGGAAAAAGACCAGCAGCCAGAAAACCACAACAAGATGGCGGATGGTCAAAATGAAATAGATTCTAACAGTACCTCCCCTTTAACGAGGATCCTCCAGATCCTCTTGGCCGAGCCTTATTGGGAAATCTCCTGTGAAAAGCCTTAATCAGCCTTGAGGCCGTGACGTCCTCAGCTTTCACCCAGGAATTATCTTCGGGACCGAAACCCTTCCTGGACATGAGATACTGCAATCTTCCTCTGTGCCACCTGGAATCTAAAATGCGTGAAATCTCAAACTCGCCACCCTCATCAACTGGAGGAACTGTCGGCATCGCCTCCTCATCTGGCGTGTCAACTTTCTTCAGTAACAATACATGAAAAACTGAATTAATTCTCCAGGACGAGGGGATGTCTAATCTCACCGCTGCCGAGTTGACAACCTGAACCACTTTGAAGGGTCCTACAAAGTTAGGCCCCAGTTTTTTAGAAGGGATCTTCAAACGCAGATTCCTAGAGGACAACCAGACCATGTCTCCAACTGCGAACAACTCCTCCCTTCTTTTCTTGTCAAAATATTTCTTAGACCTCCTATTCACCTCTTTCAGATTATGGTGTACATTGGTCCAAACCCTTTGCAAACTTCCAGAAAAACTCTCCTCCTCAGGCACAGCCGCCCCAATCTTAGAAAATGAACCGAAAGATGGATGCCTCCCTGTACAGCAAAAAAAAAGAACACCCAGCCAGTGCTTGATTTTCCATCCTCACTGCGGGGGGCCTCTTTGTCTCCAACATGTGCTTAGGACTTCCCATAGACAATAATGAGAATCTAATCATTTGGTTATAAAACGCTGCGACTTTATGATAGAAATACAAAAGCTACAGTGCTACAACATGCTCCTATCAGGCTTCACTACAGTGGGTCTGGCTAAGTTCTAGCCCCAACAGAATCCGAGAAACGTATTCCTCCTAAACTGTGTGAAATAGGTACTCCATGTTTGGTTGTGGATGAATGCCGGCAACCCGCTGGGTAAGATGATTCTATGTGCGTTTCTATATGGGGAACCCTCTGCGAGTTATGATTATGATAAGTCTTTTAGCCAGATTGTAACTTTGAGAGCAGGGGGAGGACTGTCACAAGCCAGCCCTTTTAGTGATGTCACAAGCCCAGATGTATAAGTCTGCAACTGAGCTCCCCTGGTCATTCTAGCTTGGGATGCCGTGCCAGTCGAATCTCAAATGAACTACGACATGTGGCTCCGCCCACCAGCCTGGTTTGCCGGAATGTTCTAAGTACCATGTGAGTGTTTTCTTCTTTAACCCTGTTTTATTTTAATTGCTTGTACATATTTTTAATTGTCTCCCTTTGTAAAAATTTTTTTAAACTTTTGTAAACACTGCCTATCTTTTTGGAGTAAAATATAAAAATTACTAGTTCGTCTCTATGCTCTATAACGAATTTGCACGTGCCTGAAGTATACTACGCTACTAAATCGGGGTGGCCTCTGCCCCACATTCTAGACCCAGAAGCTGGTGTGTGTGCTGGGTTGGGTATAGCTGGCAGTGACAGAGCTGGTTTTATAAGTGTATTGCCTGGCTGCGGCTAGGAGTAGTTATAATCCCCTCACTGCAGCGTGCCCAATAGTCAGTACACGTCCAAGTAGCCCGTCCAGCGACTAATTATCCTAGGTGCAGTTCCCTGACTTACCTGAGGGTTAGGGGGGCGCCGGAGAGCTGCGAGTTCCTAAGCGGAACTGGAAAGTGGGATAAATAGAAATCCCTGCAGATCGTGACACAATTGGTGGCAGTAGTGGGATCATAAACCCCGGGGCCTCCGTGCCGTTCATCACAGAGAGACTAGAAGCAATGGGATGAAACTGGATGGGAGGAGACACAGATTAGATATTAGAAAAAACTTTAAGATAGTTAGGGTGATCAATGAGTGGAACAGGCTGCCACGTCAGGTGGTGAGTTCTCCTTCAATGGAAGTCTTCAAACAGAGGCTGGACAGACATCTGTCAGGGATGATTTAGTGAATCCTGCTTTGAGCAGGGGGTTGGACCAAATGACCCAGGAGGTCCCTTCCAACTCTACCATTCTATGATTCTATGAGATCTGAGACCATACTGTGTATGTAGCAGTTACCCCCTCCTTTTCTCTTGGTTTTTCTGTCCTATCTTTTATTTGGCAATTATGGCTATGATGGGAGAGTTCTGGTATGCCCAGCAGAAAAATGACACTCTTGATGGGATATGTACGACCAGAGGCATTAACCCCCTTGGCAAAAACAAAGACCAAATGGTCACGGAATTGGTGCAACTTGAAGCAGATCAAGACCGTTCCCAGAGCCCTGGTGGCCCATAAGGCAGCCAAAGCACAGGCGGCGCTGCTGTGGAGGTCCAACTGGTGACTGCCAGCCCTACTCACACCCAGAGTAATGTGGACCCCCACCTGAGGATGGCCTTGGAATAACTCCATGCAAACAATCGTGATGAACGTTTGAAGCTGATTCTGCAATTCCAAGAGCGACAAGCCCAGCGAGAGGCAAAGTGGGAGCGGGAAGAGAGACAGAACCAGCTGTAGTTAGCCCGAATCCAGGGGGAGAGGTCGTCCCAGCCCAGCAGTGAGTCCAGCAACGCCCATTTCCTTAAACCCCGTCCAGAGCATTTTCCTGTGCTGGAAAAGGACAGGGCCTTGGACATTTTTCTGCGGGGGTTTGAAAAAGCCTGCAGACAGTACCAGCTGCCTGAGAACCAATGGGCCCGATATTTAACCCCAGGGTTCAAAGGAAAAGTCCTCGAGGCGTTAGTTTCTCTCCCCTGAGACCAGGATGAGATTATGAGGCCATCAAGCAGGACCCGGATTAATGTCACCTTTCAATAGCAAGGTGACATTAACCCCTTATTAACCCATGAGTCACCGCTAAAGGCAATGGGAATAGAGAGGCTAAGTGCCAGAAAAGGATCATCTAATAATAGATGTGCCTTTTCTGGGGTGGCTGGGGCCAGATGTTTGTAGCCAGGGAGGGCCCAAAAACAATGGTCCCTCTGTAGGCTATGAATATCTGTCCTTAGTCACTGGCTTTTCCTCTCTGATGGAGAAAATACCGTGGGAGCCCATGCATTTTTCAACAAATTTACCCGTTAATTTAACACCTACATGTGTGAAATTTTGCACACATACTGTACACTCATCTAATTATTAGTCAAAACCATATATTAAACTACATGAAATGAAATGGTTTACTGTATGTAACATGTGTCATTTCATGTCGGGTCGGTAATGATTTTACGGAATCCGGCTATTGATTTAGCGGCTATTATGCTATGTAGGACTGTATGAAACATAAATATATGACATGTATATATATATATATATATATATATATATATATTCTATGTGTATATAGCTATTCTTTTTTTTTTTTTTAACCTGTCAGGAGCATGCTCAGTTACAAAAACCGGATCCGTCACCAGAATCCGTCATTTGACGGATGACGTTGGCTCCGGCGCCCATAGGCTTCCATTATAACGACGGAGACAAAAAACGTTGTTTTGTGTGTCGTCTCCGGCCGCCGGACATAAAATTTCCATAAAGTTTCCGGATGAAACGTACGGCCATCTGTCGCAATCCGTCGCTAATACAAGTCTATGAGAAAAAAACGGATCCTGCAGCATCAGTTGTCGGATCTGTTATTTTCAAAAAACGACGGATTGTGACTGATGGCAAAAAACTGATGTGTGAAAGAGTCCTCAGGCTAACAGCTATTCCTACAAGAGAAGACATGGAGACATACGTAACACGGCTGGAGCTGGCTTGCAGGTCAGAACTGAATATTCTGTGCACTGACGTTAAACAAGTAGATACTCAGGTCCAGGACCATAGTAACAATCCAAGATATTGACAGGAAGATGCTTTCTCACCATTAGTCACTAGACATATACTCCAGTCAGCTTCACTACCTGATAGAAGCCCAGGATGATGCAGAAAACAGGGAAGGCGCAATGATCTGAGCATACGGGGTCTACCTGAGTCAGTAGAATCTTTAGGTCTTTCTCATACATTGCAATGCAGACAGAATTCTGGGTGAGCCTCCTGAGAAGGAGACTGAATTGGACAGATCATCTGACCCGGACCGTCCACGGGACGTGATATGCCGCATTCACCACTATGTACAAAAAGAAGCCATCCTGCAGAGGCTCAGAGATGGATCCGCTGCCCTATTCCAAGGATCAAAGATTCTAATCCTACCGGACCTGTCCCGCCTGACTTTGCAAAGAAGAAGAGCATTGAGACCTCTCTTGGATTTGCTTCAAGATCATAACTTGCCGTATGGCTGGGGGTTTCCATTCCGTTTGCAGGTCCGCCACGCAGGCCACATGTATATCCTCAGGTCCCCATCAGACATTGCATCATTCACATCAACCTTGAACCTCCCTCGGATTGAAATTATGGACTGGCCTACTATTCCAGTGGGGGCCTCTGGCGGGTTATCTCAACGTCCGCCGGGGCCACTCAACGCCGGGGCATGCACGCTATGCCCCGATGCGTTTTGCGTGGGCTTCTTCCGGGGCTGTTGCAACGCATAGCATGCGTCTCTCCTGACAGCTATGGGTAAGAAACAAGTATGGGGTTATGAGCCACTGACTGATTGGCGAGGGTTCCGTATGAATATCATACCCACTTACTATGCCTGTGCTAGTCTGTGTCTATAGCTGCACTGGCAGTATATACATTGGGACTCCCTGCTGTCACTAGCGCTGCACTTGGGTTGCACCTAGGTCTTGTTTTGACACTCTGCCATATTAGTGCTGTATAATTTTGTGTATTGTTGGATATAGACTCCATCTTCATGCATGTTTAAACATTTGGTGGGGATGTAATCGTATTAAGCCATTTTGGGATTCTGTCTTGCGCTTATCAAGCCATTAGCGGTCATTCGGAGACCAAGTCCCCCCAGGTGGCTTTATTATCTCTCCTCCCCGGCTCGTTTCGGTTCCAGAAAAAGGGGCTCAAAGATTCTGCTTAACTGTGATCCCGAGACACTGGAAATCCCCCCAATCTCCGAATATGTCTGAATGGGTCAAGGAGATGACCGGCCTTCAAAGCATGGGGGAATTATCCGCTGAGGTTAATGGTTCAATGGAGAAATGTCTGCAGGTTTGGAGTCCTTGCATTTTGTATATGAACTCTCAGGATTTTCAATCCCTCTTTTCTAAGCCATAAGGAAGATAGATGGAACAGTATGGGTTAGATGGACGCCATTACAGGGGTGCAAGTTGCCCCTGTTATATCACACTTCATGGTTCCTGCCCCCTTTTTTTCCCTTTCTCTGTCCTCTCCCCCCTTATTCCTCTTCTTCGTCTCGTTCTTTCCTTTCGTGTTTACACCATTATTATTTGGAGTGACCGTGCTTCTCTTGTTTGGGTCGCTCTCGATCAGCGGATACTTCATATGTATTGCCAAGGGTCACACAGTCTCCCTGGATAGGGATTCCTACATCCGCCATGGATTTACTTTTCTTTTCAGATTTTGTTGGACTTGATTGGAAATGACTTTTGACCTGGAAGTTCTATTATTCGGGACTTGTTGGCTGCAGGTCTTGATAGACAGTTGTAAATGAGATTCCTTCTCGTACTCAGTAATCGTTATGTTGTTGATTCCTTTGTTACTCGATTGTTCTCGATTGTTCTAAATTTCTTTTCAATAAAAAACAGATTAAACATAAACTTTTTGAATGTGGTTTTGAGCACCTTGAGGGGTGCAGTTTTTATAATGGTGTCACTTTTGGGTATTTTCTATCATATAGACCCCTCAAAGTGACTTCAAATGTGAGGTGGTCCCTAAAAAAAAAAGGTGTAAAAATGAGAAATCGCTGGCTAACTTTTAACCCTTATAACTTCCTAACAAAACAAAAAAAATTTTGGTACCAAAATTGTGCTGATGTAAAGTAGACATGTGGGAAATGTTACTTATTAAGTATTTTGTGTGACATATCTCTGTGATTTAAGAGCATGAAAATAAAAAGTTGTAAAATTGCAAAATTTTCGCCAAATTTACGTTTCTTTCACAAATAAACGCAAGTCATATCAAATAAATTTTACCACTATCATGAAGTACAATATGTCACGAGAAAACACCGTCAGAATCACCGGGATCCATAGAAGCTCCAGACTTATAACCTCATTAAGGGATAGTGGTCAGAATTGTAAAAATTGTCCCGGACATTAATGTGCAAACCACCCTCGGGGGTAAAGGGGTTAAAATTGGCCGTATTTTCACCATGTTTGCAACAAGTGCAGATATTGTGTCCACAACGATAAAAGCAGTAATGTTTTGGAAGCAGATTTTGATTGATCTATGAACTGGGAGAGAACGTGCTCCCCAGTGTGTGGCTTTCTACGCTGAAAATCTCATCAGATTAGTAAGGTTATTTTTTAATTTCTTGTCTTGATAAAGTATGGTAAAATGTTTATTGATGAGAATTGTGGGCTATAGGTGGAAGCAAAATTGATGTCATTTGACATATGAGAAAAATGTTTCTCTTTATCCTTTATGATGTCAGATCCGGAGCGTCTGCTCGGCCACCTGGGATATGGCGGTCCTGGAAGGTTCATACAATTCGGCCACTTGGGATATGGCGGGCCTGGAAGGTTCCTACAATTCGGCCACTTGGGATATGGTGGTCCTGGAAGGTTCCTACAATTCGGCCACTTGGGATATGGCGGGCCTGGAAGGTATATACATTTTGGCCACCTGGGATATGGCGGGCCTGGAAGGTTCATACAATTCGGCCACTTGGGATATGGCGGGCCTGGAAGGTATATACATTTTGGCCACCTGGGATATGGCGGGCCTGGAAGGTTCATACAATTCGGCCACTTGGGATATGGCGGGCCTGGAAGGTATATACATTTTGGCCACCTGGGATATGGCGGGCCTGGAAGGTTCATACAATTCGGCCACTTGGGATATGGGGGGCCTGGAAGGTATATACATTTTGGCCACCTGGGATATGGCGGGCCTGGAAGGTATATACATTTCGGCCACCTGGGATATGGCGGGCCTGGAAGGTTCATACAGTTGGCTTCTCTTGAGTTTTGAATCTAGCCAGCGTTCCTCTATGGTGGAATTAATTCACCTAATGGAATATTCTTAATAACTTGTCTAGCAGTGTGGAAGTTCCAGCCATATCTTTCCTATAAGGGGAAATTGTGATATTTGTACAGATATTGTTAATAAGTGTGATATGTCTGAGATTTGTAAATTGTGGGTAACTCTTGAGTTCAGATCATGATGATTGATGAATTGTACACAATCTGCTCCCAGTTCCAAGGGTCCCTCCCATATCAGGAGGAGATGGCAATGAAACGTCCGTACCGCCTGATATGGAGGAGAAATCAACCTGCTCGATTCAGTGACTGATCACTCCACCATTTTAGTGCTTGATCACCACCAGTCAAGACCAGTAAGGCTGTGATTACAGTGACCGCACAAGGAGTCATCTCACATCTCATAACTTTTTAATTACAAAGCTGCTGAAAAGTAAAAGAAAAGAAAGGAGAATAATCGAATGATGCGCCTCAATTCTTTCTATTCCCATCTTCATGCTCATTCTAATGCACAATATGTCAGGTCATGCTACAACAGGGCAGGTTAGGAGAGGATATGGGTTGAACTAGATGGACTTAAAGTCTTCCATCAACCTTAATAACTATGTAACTATGCTAACATCACATCTGAGCCTCAGTTGCCCTTTGTGGCAGATTTGACAGGAAGAACAAGGTCATATTCTTCGGCTCAAAATGATGGAGTACCAGTAGCTTACGTCATCAAACATAAATGGTAACCATAACACAGATGTAAGCACAGAGGTCCACCACTTACCTGTATATGGGTCCTAGGCGGATGAAGTTCTCCTGCATGACTTGGTGCATGTGCAGGAAACTATTCTTTCTCCATGACTGGAAGAGGTTAAACCAGGCATTGCGTCCAGTGCTGGGGATGGAGTGGAAAGGCAGTACTGAGCTACTGGAGGAGACATCTGAGGAGGCTTCATGGACCATCTGAGCAGTGGACATGCATGATGTCCCCGAGAGGATGATACACGGATCCCAGGGATGGTGTCCCAGCAGACAAGAGCCAATCTGTCTCAGGACCTTCCTCTTCATCTTGAGCTGCTCTTGGTAGTAACCTTGCACCTGAAGTGGCTCAGTCTTTCATGGTGGGTTCTATCTACCCCAGTGAGAAGACAATGTCTTACAGAGCTTAGGGTCACTTTTCTGCTATGTGTTGTTTCGCTCTCAACCGTCTTCTTGTTTCTGCAGTGACTTTCTCATATACAGCTGTTATCACCAGATCTTTCCATGACACACAATGCCCCCTCCCTGGCTCGGACCACCCAGCCTCCCCGCCCTGACCTCCTTCAGCTTAGATGTTTGATCATGGAACATGTAAATGATGGCTTGAATTTAGTGGACGTCATGTTAATTAGCAACATCAACCATCACAGAAGTGGCATCAAATCTAGCAGCAGCGGGATGTGTATCCCAGGTGCCCTACCACTGCCTGGCCCATAAATTACTCCCGATTCAAAGTCCCAGAAGACAGAAAACCCCATCATTGTCAGACTAATAGTCATCTAACTGTAGAGGATACATCAAACTCAATAAAGTGAATGAGGGGATGAGCGGCTACTATCATCAGGTTCATACGGAAATGTACAGAGCCCACGGTGCCACCAAGGGGCAAGAAATACTGTGAGACGGGTAAAGAGGGGTCCAAGAGGGGTAGTCGCGACCCAGCTTCTGCCTGATTGCACTCTGGCACTTTACAGACACAAGGGTGTCCTAGTGTGCTGTAGGATGTGGTGTGTATTACACCCACTTGTAGGCCATAGGCCTCCACTGCCTCCAAGCACCTGTCCTAAGGAGCCGCCGCACACAAAGCATGGGATACCAGGTTCATTATAACAGTCTAACTTTTAATAAACTGTCCAAGTTGATCAGGTGGGCACACGTGGGGGAGGGCACAGCAGGTGGGCACACATGGGAGAGGGAACAGCAGGTAGGCACAGGTGGGAGAGGGCACAGCAGGTGGGCACACATGGGAGAGGGCACAGCAGCTGGGCACAGGTGGGAGAGGGCACAGCAGGTGGGCACACATGGGAGAGGGCACAGCAGGTGGGCAAACATGGGAGAGGGCACAGCAGGTGGGCACACGTGGGAGAGAGGGCACAGCAGGTGGACACAGGTGGGAGAGGGCACAGCAGGTGGGCACACGTGGGAGAGGGCACAGCAGGTGGACACAGGTGGGAGAGGGAACAGCAGGTGGGCACAGTGGGAGAGGGCACAGCAGGTGGGCACAGGTGGGATAGGGCAGAGTAGGTGGGCACACATGGGAGAGGGCACAGCAGGTGGGCACACATGGGAGAGGGCACAGCAGGTGGGCACACATGGGAGAGGGCACAGCAGGTGGGCACATGTGGAGGAGGGCACATCAGGTGGACACAGGTGAGAGCACAGGTGGGATAGGGCAGAGCAGGTGGGCACTCATGGGAGAGGGCAAAGCAGGTGGTGTGATGAACGGGCACACGGTCCGCCACACGGTAGCCCGGGGTATCACGGCTTGTGATCCCTCCGTGCCGCAAATGTGACGAAAACGCGCACACACACGACGGCTGCTGCCGTCCGACCCAGTAAACTGCAGGGATTTATAATTATCCCACTTCCACTTAGGAACTTGCAGCTCTCTGGCGCCCCCCTTACCCTCAGGTCAGTCAGGGAACTGCACCTAGGATAATTAGTCGCCAGACGGGTCACTTGGATGTGTGCTGGCTATTGGGCACGCTGCAGTGAGGGAATTATAATTACTCCGGGCCGCAGCCGGGCAATACACTTATAACATCCGCTCCGTCACTGCCAACGCCACCCCATAGCTCAACACGCTACACCCCTTCTGTTATAGCTGCCACCAGCTATGGTTTACTTGGAACAATTTGTCAAGAGGGTCCGTAGCAACCACAAAACAGTAGCGTAGTACTTCAGGCACGTGTAAATTCGTTTATAGAGCAGGAGAAACAAACTAATAAATTTATAGGTTTATTCCTTAAAAAACAGGCAGTGCTTATAGTTTAAAAGAAAGGTAACAAGCTGAGGCAATATAGTTATGTACAATACAGTTACAAAATAAACGGGATGAAAAGTGAAAAGACTCACATGGTAGTTAGATCATATACAGGCAAGCCAGGCCGGGGAAGGAGCCACATGTCATAGTTCATTTGCAGATCTCTTAGTCAAGACGTCACAGCAAGGAATGAGTAAGGGGGGGGTCACTGCCAGACTTATACATGTGGGCTGCTGACCTCACAAAAGGGGCTGGTTTTTCTGGCCACCTCCCAGGGACAGAAGTGTATGATTTGAGCTCTGAAATATCATAAGGTCCATCCCTCGTCCTGTGAACCTAGCAGAATAACGGCAGACCTATCAATGATCTTACTTTAAAATGACAGTTCAAATGAGCCCAAACTTGGATGAACTAGTTCATAGGGCATCCGAGAATTCCATTTCTCGGGTTCTGTTGGAGTTACGGGTTCACCAGTACACGGGAACGATGCCCGTCGGCGCATGGTTCAACACAGTGACTTTCATGTTTCTGACACAAATTCCCACCGTGTTATCACCAAAAGGAATGAATCCTCATAATGGCTGCTATAGAAGGAGAGCACATGTGAAGACAATGGAGACCCCCTACGGTGAGGCGGGAAACTCCAGTGCTGGGAGCTCAGATTACACTGAGCCTTACTTATGCTGGGAGGGGGGAAGGGAAGCGCGATATACCCAAGCTGCTAAATGTAGTAGATGTCATCACACCTCCCCCCCTTAGAGGGCGCTACGGAGGCATGACCTCTCGGTAATCCGCAATGCGCACCTCAGCAGGTTCGCCACGTCGTGACAACCCATCAGCATTCCCATGATCACTGCCTTTCTTGTGTTGTACGGCAAAATCATACTGCTGCAGGGCAAGGCTCCAGCGTAGCAACCTACCATTGGTTCCGGACACTGTGTGCAGCCAGCTCAGAGGGTTGTGGTCGGTGACCACCTTGAAGGTGCGCCCGTACAGGTAGGGCTGCAAACGTTGCAGTGCCCAGACCATGGCCAGGCACTCCTTCTCGATGGTGGAGTATGCCACTTCCCTCGGCAGAAGTTTCCGGCTCAGGTACAACACGGGGTGCTCCTGGTTCCCCGAATCAACCTGGCTGAGTACAGCACCGAGGCCAAATTCGCTGGCGTCAGTCTGTACCAGGAATGGCCGACTGCTGTCGACGGCTCTCAACACTGGAGAGCTGCACAAGGCTGTTTTCAAAGCTCGGAATGCCGCCTCACAGCCATCGGTCCAGCTGACTGTTTGGGGTAGGCCGCCCTTGGTGAGGTCCGTCAAGGGTTTTGCAATGGCGCTATAGTTCGGTACGAAACGCCTATAGTACCCTGCAGTGCCCAGGAAGGACTTCACCTGCTTTTTGGTCCTGGGGGTGGGCCAGGACACGATCGCGTCCACTTTCTCGGGCTCCGGACTCATGGAACCCCCGCCTACCCGGTGCCCCAGGTAGTGGACCTCCCTCATGCCCATCTGGCATTTTCCCGGCTTGATGGTCAGACCTGCCTGGCGAATACGCTTGAGCACCTCCTGGAGGTGCTGAAGGTGTTCCTCCCAGGTGGAACTGAAGATGGCAATGTCGTCCAGGTACGCCACAGCGTACTCCTCCAGTCCCTGAAGCAGGTGGTTGACCATCCGCTGAAAAGTGGAGGGGCATTCTTCATGCCGAAAGACATGACCGTGGACTCGTACAGTCCAAAAGGGGTGATAAAGGCGGATTTCTCCTGCGCCGCAGGGCTCAGGGGAATCTGCCAGTATCCCCGGCTTAAATCCATGATGGATATGTACTTGGCATTCGCCAACCGCTCCAGCAGATCCTCGATGCGTGGCATTGGGTGCGCATCAGAGGTAGTGATGGCCTTGAGCCCCCTGTAGTCCACGCAGAACCGGGTGGTCCGATCCTTTTTTGGCACGAGAACTACAGGTGAGGCCCACACGCTTTTGGACGGTCGGATCACCCCCAGCTGCAACATCTCATGGATCTCCTGGCGCATAATCTGCTGCACCTCCTCAGAGATCCGATAAGGTGTCCGCCGTAACGGGGCGTGATCCCCGGTGTCCACCTCATGGACTGCCAATTGGTCCTTCCGGGTCGGTTAGTGAACACGGCCCGAAAGGATTCCAGAGTGGTCAGCAATTGCAGCCGCTGGGAGGCGGTTAGCGAGGCATTTACCTCCATGTCCTCAATGGACCCATTGGCCTGGGCTTGGGCCAGCATGTCCAGGAGGGGATCCTCCTCCCCGTCCTCGGGCAGGTTGCAGACAGGTAGGATGCAGGCTTCACGTTCGTGATGGGCCTTCATCATGTTGACGTGAAAGGCCTTGCGCCTACCCCGAGTGTGGTCAAGCGTGACCACGTAGGTGACTGGGTTGAGCCGTTGGTGCACGACGTACGGGCCTTCCCAGGCTGCCTGAAGCTTATCCTTTGGTACGGGTACCAGCACCCACACCTTTTGACCCATCTGGTAGGTTCGCTCCTGGGCGTTCTGGTCGTACCAGTGCTTCTGGTCAGCCTGAGCCTGCGTCATGTTGTCATGCACCAACTGCGTCAAGGTCTGCATCTTGTCGCGGAAGCGCATGACATAATCCACGATGAACACTTCTGTGGGGTTTGGCTCATCTTCCCAGGATTCTCTTATCAACCCGAGGGGTCCCCGGACTCGTCTGCCATACAGGAGCTCAAAGGGGGAGAACCCCGTCGAGGCCTGCGGGACTTCTCTGTAGGCAAACAGCAGGTGTGGGAGGTACCGCTCCCAATCGTGTCCCTGGGTCTCAACCAGCATGCGGAGCATCTGTTTGAGGGTACCGTTAAAGCGTTCACACAAACCATTGGTCTGTGGGTGATACGCACTCGATACCATACGCGTCACCTGCATTTTGCTGCAGAGAGCCTTCATTAGGCGAGACATAAATTGGGTCCCTCGATCGGTAAGCATCTCCCTGGGAAATCCTACCCGTGAAAAGATGGTCACCAGTGCATCCGCCACCTTATCTGCCTTAGTTGAGGACAGAGCTACTGCCTCCGGGTATCGGGTAGCGTAGTCTACCACAGTAAGGATGTATTGCTTTCCAGAGCGGCTGGGGACGGCCAGCGGGCCCACAATATCCACCGCGATCCTCTGGAAAGGCTCCTCTATCACTGGCAACGGGATCAGGGGAGCCTTAAGAGCAGACCCCGCCTTCCCCACTCTTTGACAGGTGATACAGGAGCGGCAGTAGTTAGTCACATCTGTCCCCATCTTGGGCCAATAGAAGTGTTGAGACAGCCGTGCCTTAGTTTTGCTGATCCCCAAGTGTCCAGCGAGTGGAATCTCATGGGCAATCCTCAACAACTCACCTCGGAACTGGTGCGGGAAGACCAGCTGTTTTTCCCTCAACCACTCCTTTTGGGAATCTCCGGGTACTGTCTCCCGGTACAACCTTCCTCGTTCCCAGAACACCCTCTCCTTATCAGTCACGGAGGTGGGCGTCTCGGCGAGGTGTCTCAAGTTCTCCAGGCTCGCATCTGAGTGCAGAGTGGCCTGGAACTCCTGGCTGGAGGCAGCCAGAAGTGACGTCAGGGTTCCTTCCTCACTGGGACCCTCTGGGACCGGCTCTGGGTCCACCTCTGGTTCAGTCTCTCCTGTAGCGGAGGAGGGTCCAGATGGCAGGGCGCTACCTGCGATCTGGGCACTCTGACTGCGGGTGACAGCAGCTACATATGCAGTCTCCGCGGGGATTTCTATAGACCCATCAGCCTGCGCTGCTATGGGCTCTACCTCCCCATCCACCCCCAACACTTCAGGAGCAGTGCTACTTATGGGCCAGTTACCTTCCTCGGTGGCACTGGTCAGTGTCATGGCGTCACCTTCCTCACGGTTCCCATGCACCTCCCCATTTCCTTGAGCACTGTCGTTTGCTCCCGCTAGGGGTTCCTCAGCCGTCTCACTCCGCAGAGCGACGTGGCTGAACGCTCCTGTACCTGTGGACACATCTACCACTTAAGAGAAAGGGTTAACAGGTTCAGATGGCACAGATACATCACTATCAGCATCATTCCTAGGGAAAGAAAGGTTATCAGTTGCATCATCACTTAGCAAAGCATTGGCAGGTAACACAATCAGTTTCCCATCATTATCAACATCAACATCATGGTTAACGTTAACCTTATTATCAGATTGGGGAGGGGTGTCAGGGACATAGTACGCGACCATCCTCCCCAGATCAGTCCCCAATAAAACATCAGTGGGCAGGTTTTCGGACACCCCCACTTCCTTCACCCCGCTCCCGGCACCCCAGTCAATGAAAACTCAGGCTATCGGCAAGGGGTAGTGGACGCCCCCAATCCCGGTGACAGTTAAGGTTTTCCCCGGAATCAACTCTTCAGGGGCCGCCAGTTCAGGTCGGATGAGGGTTCGTTCAGCCCCGGTGTCCTTGAGGCCTGTAGCAAGACGGGCCCCCACGCGGACGGGCTGCACGTTGTCATCAACCCTCCCCACCACACCACCCACCAAAAGAACAGAGGCATTGGGCCCGGAGGCCTTGGCTGGGGGTTCTTCTGCCTCTCCGGACAGGTGGCGCTGATGTGTCCAGTCCTTTTACAGGAGAAACACTGGCGGGGGTCTGACGTAGGCCTGGCGCTGGCAAAGGGGATAGTGCCTCCAGAGGGACGACTGGCAGGGGCACTGGGGTTGGTTGCAGGCTTACCCCCTCCCCAGCGGGCGGTGACGGGCTTCCGCACCTCGGTTTTCCGGTTGGCCTCATAGCTGTCGGCGATCCGTGCTGTTCTGACCGCGTCCTCCGGTTCTCGGTCCAGGATGAACTGTCGGACCTCAGCTGGGCACAGATGCAGGAACTGGTCTTTGATCATCAGGTCCCTCAGGTTCTCAAAGGTGTCAACTGACAGTCCATGGATCCACTGGTCAAAGTGGTTCCTGAGTCCTTGCACCACATCGCTATAACTGTCGTGTGGGCCACGTTGGAGGTTCCGGAACTTCTTTCGGTATACCTCAGGGGTTAGCTGGTACTTGGCGATCAGGGCCTGCTTGATGGCCTGATAGTTGTCATCTTGATCCGGCGTGAGTGAAGCAAACGCCTCCAGAGCTTTGCCCTTTAGCCCGGGAGTCAAGTACCTGGCCCATTGGTTGTCAGGCAGCCGGTACTGTCTGCAGACTTTCTCAAAGGCTCCAGAAAAGTGTCCAAGTCTCCGTCCTTTTCCATCACGGGAAAGTGCTCCGGCCGGGGCTTGGGACTCTGAGCGCTGCTGGGCACACTGCTCTGGGCTGTGGAGGGCATTGCCCCTTGTCTGAGCAGCTCCAGTTCATGGGCTCTCTGAGCTTCCGGCTCGGCTCCCTCAGCCTCTCGCTGGGCTCTCTCGGCCTCTCGCTGGGCTTGGCGCTCGGCTATCTCAGCCTCTCGCTGTTTGGCCTCTCGCTGGTCGGCTCTCTCTTGAGCTTTCTGGATCAGCTTCAGGCGTTCTTCATGGTCTCAGTGGAGAGTCCCTCCAGGCCGCCTGCAGGTAAGGGTCCATCCCTCCCTGGGTGTAAGCAGTCAGGGGTTGGGCCTCTGCTCCTGCGGCACCACCTTGGCTTGGGCCAGCTCCTGCGCCCTCCTCGCTCTGAGCGTGGTCCCGTGCCATCAGGGCCTGGATCACTGCGGCCTTGGTTTGGTCCATGGGGACAAGCTGCCTCCACTCGCATATGGCTAGAAGAGTTTCCCTGCTACTCCGATTATACCAGTCGAATCCCCTCGTAGCCATGGTTGCCAAATAAAAGATAGGATAGAAAAACAAAGAGAAGGGAGGGGTAACCGCAAGTACACACAATTGTCTCAGGACTAATAAACACTGAGTCTGTTATCCAAAACTTTAGATGCAGGGTCCCTGAAGAACCGTGCAAGTTTTTTAGTGAGAGGAATGATTGCTCAGACCAGATCACTAATGCTCTATAATCCCACCGCTCTGCCACCAATATGTGATGAACGGGCACACGGTCCGCCACACGGTAGCCCGGGGTATCACAGCTTGTGATCCCTCCGTGCCGCAAATGTGACGAAAACGCGCACACACACGACGGCTGCTGCCGTCCGACCCAGTAAACTGCAGGGATTTATAATTATCCCACTTCCACTTAGGAACTTGCAGCTCTCTGGCGCCCCCCTTACCCTCAGGTCAGTCAGGGAACTGCACCTAGGATAATTAGTCGCCAGACGGGTCACTTGGATGTGTGCTGGCTATTGGGCACGCTGCAGTGAGGGAATTATAATTACTCCGGGCCACAGCCGGGCAATACACTTATAACACCCGCTCCGTCACTGCCAACGCCACCCCATAGGTCAACACGCTACACCCCTTCTGTTATAGCTGCCACCAGCTATGGTTTACTTGGAACAATTTGTCAAGAGGGTCCGTAGCAACCCCAAAACAGTAGCGTAGTACTTCAGGCACGTGTAAATTCGTTTATAGAGCAGGAGAAACAAACTAATAAATTTATAGGTTTATTCCTTAAAAAATAGGCAGTGCTTATAGTTTAAAAGAAAGGTAACAAGCTGCGGCAATATAGTTATGTACAATACAGTTACAAAATAAACGGGATGAAAAGTGAAAAGACTCACATGGTAGTTAGATCATATACAGGCAAGCCAGGCTGGGGAAGGAGCCACACGTCATAGTTCATTTGCAGATCTCTTAGTCAAGACGTCACAGCAAGGAATGAGTAAGGGGGGGGGTCACTGCCAGACTTATACATGTGGGCTGCTGACCTCACAAAAGGGGCTGGTTTTTCTGGCCACCTCCCAGGGACAGAAGTGTATGATTTGAGCTCTGAAATATCATAAGGTCCATCCCTCGTCCTGTGAACCTAGCAGAATAACGGCAGACCTATCAATGATCTTACTTTAAAATGACAGTTCAAATGAGCCCAAACTTGGATGAACTAGTTCATAGGGCATCCGAGAATTCCATTTCTCGGGTTCTGTTGGAGTTACGGGTTCACCAGTACCACGGGAACGATGCCCGTCGGCGCATGGTTCAACACAGTGACTTTCATGTTTCTGACACAAATTCCCACCGTGTTATCACCAAAAGGAATGAATCCTCATAATGGCTGCTATAGAAGGAGAGCACATGTGAAGACAATGGAGACCCCCTACGGTGAGGCGGGAAACTCCAGTGCTGGGAGCTCAGATTACACTGAGCCTTACTTATGCTGGGAGGGGGGAAGGGAAGCGCGATATACCCAAGCTGCTAAATGTAGTAGATGTCATCACAGGTGGGTACACATGGAAGAGGGCACAGCAGGTGGGCACACATGGGAGAGGGCACAGCAGGTGGGTACAAGTGGGAGAGGGCACAGCAGGTGGACACAGATGAGGGTACAGCAGGTGGGCATACATGGGAAAGGGCAAAGCAGGTGGGCACACGTGAAAGAGGGCACAGCAGGTGGGCACACATGGGAGAGGGCACAGCAGGTGGGCACATATGGGAGAGGGCACAGCAGGTGAGCACACGTGGGATAGGGCACAACAGGTGGGCACAGATGGGAGAAGTCATAGAAGGTGGGCACAGGTGGGATAGGGCACAGCTGGTGGGCACAAATGGGAGAGGGCACAGCAGGTGGGCACAGGTGGGAGAAGGTACAGCAGGTGGGCACAGGTGGGATAGGGCACAGCAGGTGGGCACATGTGGGAGAGGGCACTGCAGGAGGGCACAGGTGAGAGGGCGCAGCTGGTGGGCACAGGTGGGATAGAGCATAGCAGGTGGGCACACGTGGAAGAGGGCACAGCAGGTGGGCAAATGTGAGAGAGGGCACGGCAGATGGGCACAGGTGGCAAAGTGCACAGCAGGTGGGCACACGTGGGAGAGGGCAAAGCAGGTGGGCACGCATGGAAGAGGGCACAGCAGGTGGGCACACATGGGAGAGGGCACAGCAGGTGGGCACACATGGGAGAGGGCACAGCAGGTGGGCACACATGGGATAGGGCACAGCAGTTGGGCACAGGTGAGAGGGCACAGCAGTTGGGCACACGTGGGAGATGGCAAAGCAGGTGGGCACACATGGAAGAGGGCACAGCAGGTGGCACACATAGGAGAGGGCACAGCAAGTGGGCACACAAGGGAGAGGGCACAGCAGGTGGCACACATGAGATAGGGCACAGCAGGTGGGCACAGGTGAGAGGGCACAGCAGGTGGGCACAGGTGGGATACGGCACAGCAGGTGGGCACATGTGGGAGAGGGCACAGCAGGTGGGCACAGGTGAGAGGGTGCAGCAGGTGGGAACAGGTGGGATAGGGCACAGGAGGTGGGCACACGTGAGAGAGGGCACAGCAGGTGGGCACACGTGGAAGGGGGCACAGCAGGTGGGCACACATGGGAGAGGGCACAGCAGGTTGGCACACATGGGAGAGGGCACAGAAGGCGGGCACACATGGGATAGGGCACAGCAGGTGGGACAGGGCACAGCAGGTGGGCACAGGTGGGAGAGGGCACAGCTGGTGGGCATACATGGAAGAGGGCACAGCAGGTGGGCACAGGTGGGAGAGGGCGCAGCAGGTGGGCACAGATGGGATAGGGCACAGCAGGTGGGCACACGTGGGAGAGGGCACAGCAGGTGGGCACAAGTGGGAGAGGGCACAGCAGGTAGGCACAGGTGAGCGAGGGCATGGCAGGTGGGCACAGGTGGGATAGGGCACAGTAGGTGGGCACACGTTGAAAGGGCACAGCAGGTGGGCACAGATGTCAGAGGACACAGCAGGTGGACACAGGTGGGATATGACACAGCAGGTGGGCACACGTGGGAGAGGGCACAGCAGGTGGGCACACATGGGAGAGGGCACAGCAGATGGGCACAGGTGGGATAGGGCACAGCAGGTGGGCACACGTGGGAGAGGGCACAGCAGGTGGGCACAGGTGGGAGAGGGCACAGCAGGTGGACACAGATGGGAGAGGGCACAGCATGTGGGCTCAGGTGGGATAGTGCACAGCAGGAGGGCACAGAAGGTTGGCACACATAGGAAAGGGCACAGCAGGTGGGCACACGTGGGAGAGGGCACAGCAGGTTGACACAGGTGGGAGAGGGCACAGAAGGGCACAGGTGGGAAAGGGCACAGCAGGTGGGCACAGGTGGGATAGGGTAGAGCAGGTGGGCACACATGGGAGAGGGCACAGCAGGTGGGCACACATTGAGAGGGCACAGCAGACAGACACAGGTGAGGGCACAGCAGGTGGGCACAGGTGGGAGAGGGCACAGCAGGTGGGCGCATGTGGGATAGGGCACAGCAGGTGGGCACAGGGGGTATAGGGTAGAGCAGGTGGGCACATGTGGGAGAGGGCACAGCAGGTGGGTACACGTGGGAGAGGGCACAGCAGGTGGACACAGTTGAGGGTACAGCAGGTGGGCACACATGGGAGAGGGCAAAGCAGGTGAGCACACGTGAAAGAGGGCACAGCAGGTGGGCACACATGGGAGAGGGCACAGCAGGTGGACACAGTTGGGAGAGGGCACAGCAGGTGGGCACATGTGGGATAGGGCATAGCAGGTGGGCACAAGTGGGATAGGGCACAGCAGGTGGGCACACATGGGAGAGGGCACAGCAGGTGGATATGGGTGGGAGAGTGCACAGCAGGTAGGCACAGGTGGGATAGGGCACAGCAGGTGGGCACACATTGAGAGGACACAGCAGGTGGGCACAGGTGAGAGTGCA
>JARQOD010011853.1:0-21880 GCA_033576555.1 Oophaga sylvatica
CAGATAACTGAGAGAGCACAGGCCCCCCAGTAGGGGACCCGGCTGACCTCCACAGAAGTTCAGGGAACTATGCAAAAAGCAAGCAAAATAAAAGCAGAAAATATCTTATCTGAAAGCAGAAGATGCAGGCAAGACTCAGCAAACTTCCAAATGAACCAGGAACACAATTGAACAAGAACAATTGATCCCCGGGCGACCATCATGGGAGAGAACCCCCTTATATCAGTCCAGTCCGTGATCCCAGATTGCCATTCCTCGCTGTGAGGTTCAGTACTGTCTGCAACCACCAGAGGGAGCCTCTGCTTAGAAACCATCTCCAGCACATTCATAACAGTACCCCCCCTTGAGAAGGGGTCACCGAACCCTCACTTGTGCAACCAGGCCAATCAGGATGAGCTCGGTGATAGGCACGGATCAGTCTCCTAGCATGGATGTCCGGAGCAAACACCCAAGAATTGTCCTCCTGACCATAACCTCTCCACTTAACCAAATACTGGAGTTTCTGTCTAGAAAAATGAGAATCCAATGTTTTCTCAACCACATACTCCAGATTGCCCTCAACTAAAACAGGTCAGGAGGCGCAGCCATAGGAACCACTGGCTCGACAAACCTCTCAAAAAGGACTTGTGGAACACATTATGGATCTTAAATGTCCCTGGAAAAGCAAACGGAAGGAAACAGGATTAAGAATCTCCATGATCTTATAAGGCCAATGAACCTAGGCTTAAACTTTGGAGATGCAACCCAAATAGGGATATTTCTTGAGTCCAACCAAACCAAGTCCCCCACTTTAAACCGAGGACCATCAGTCCTATGCCGGTTGGCAAACCGTTGGGCCTTCTCCTGAGGGAGAAACAACCTCTCCACTACCTGGTCCCAAATCTGCTGCATACGCTCCACAACAGAGTCAACACCCGGACAGACAGAACCTCCGCCTGTCCCAAAGAAAATCAAGGGTGAAACCCAGAATTGCAGAAAAATGGAGACATCAAGGTGGCAGAGCTAGCCCTATTATTAAGAGCAAACTCAGCCAAAGGCAAAAAGAGACCCAGTCATCTTGATCAGCAGACACAAAACATCTCAAATAAATCTCCAAGGTCTGGTTTGTTCTCTCGGTTTGGCCCTCCTACACGCCTCTTCCATGGGGCATTGGAGTGTCTAGAAATTTTTTGCAGCCCTTGCATTCATTGCATAGGCAAACACTATTAGAGACCCACTTCCTAATAATGGGAGCATTTTTCATGAGGTCCTCCTCTACTTCTCTTCAAAGGGGTATTGGAGTGCCTCCAAATATTTGGCAGCCTTGCATTCACTGCATAGCAAACAGTATGGGAGACCCACTTCCTAATACGGAACATTGTTTTCAGGTGGCCCTCCTGAATGTCTCTTCAAAGGGGTATTGGAGTCCTCCAAATTTTTGGCAGCCCTTGCATTCACTACATAGGCAAACAGTATGGGAGACCCACTTCCTAATGACGGGTATATTGTTTTCAGGAGGCCCTCCTTTACGTCTCTTCAAAGGGGCATTGGAGTGCCTCCAAACTTTGGCAGCCTTGCATTCACTGAATAGGCAAACAATTTGGGAGACCCATTTCCTAATAATGAGACATTTGTTTCAGGAGGCCCTCATGTACATCTCTTCAAAGGGGTATATTGAGGTGCGTCCAAATTTTGGGCAGCCCTGCCACTTACTGCATACGTAATAACAGTATAGGAGACTCACTGTTTTAATAATGGGAACAACAAAGCATAGTCGGCTGATGGCTTTCTAAGAATAGTGAGGCCGACTGCTGGCCCTATAAAAATAGCTTTGTGACTTTCAGAGTCCCTTCTTCATAAAAGAAACAGGATGTGTCACACACCACATGGCCAGATAAGGTTGTAAAATGTTAAAATATTTCCCCAGTAAATGCGTTTGTCTTTGTTGAAAGCAATGCTAAAGTTGAAAAACGCATCAAAAAAGCTACATGTCAACATAGCCCAAGGTGTGGAGGACATTTTTGTTTTGGTTATTTATTTTGCCTTATATACAAGTCATTTCAATGGAAAGGATGTTCTTTAACATATTCCCGGAAAATCCATTTTGGTTTCATTTTTGTATGTTTTATGTGTGTCTGTAAAAGTGACATAAGACTCGGACAACATTGTTCACAGCTTGACCTGAGAGTCAGAAATGCTTCCAGGGGTCTTTCCATGCTGTTTCCATGTCATTTGAGCACTGTTCTGATCGATTTCCACAATTTCTAGTCCCTCTGCAGACTGCAGGGGGGTGTGCCTGAAAAATGCTCATGTTCCCATAGACTTACAGTGAGCTCGTTGCTTTGGTCGAGCACCCGAGCATTTCAATTTGCTCGACCCGAGCAACGAGCACCCATGCATTTTAGTGCTCGCCCATCACTATTGGTATGTTATCATTATATTCTAGTGTTATGTCCTAAAAGAGAAAGTGAAGATAAAAAAAAAAGGTTTGTAGAGCACATTCATTTAACAGTGTTCATAAAAAATGGCTAAAAATTGCATTAAACAATGTGTAAAAGCGGCAAAAGGTATTAGCAGTTGCACATTACATAGCACAACCAAAAACTCCTACTTTGACAGTTGTATATTGGTGTTGTCCTTTAGTATCTGTTAGAGGTCTGTAATATTAACAGTATATTTAAAAGATTAATTATTAAAATTCATATAAAAATACCAAGAAATATCGTCACTCCTTGCGGAGATCAACATGCTAAGCATGCAGAGAGGAGACTTAAGCCGCAATGCTCCTCTGGGAATATGCTAATTATGCAAATTGTCTCTTCAGAGAGGAAGAGAGCTAGAACTCTAGTGCCACCTTTTGGAAGGTAGCAATCCTACAAGTCAATGTCGACCCTTTAACGAGCCTTATCACATGACCTAGGATAATAGCCAAACCAGAATCTCAATTTGCAGACACTGTGTTTCGGGGTTCAGCCCCTCGTCAGTGCAAAGCGGAGATCTGGTTTGGCTGTGTGAGAGGCGTCAGACCATTGTCCAAGAAATATCGTCACTCCTTGCGGAGATCAACAGCTAAGCATGCAGATGAGAGACTTAAAGCCGCAATGCTCTCTGGAAATATGCTAATTATGCAAATTGTCTCTTCAGAGAGGAAGAGAGCTAGAACTCTAGTGCACCTTTTGGAAGGTAGCAATCTACAAGTCAATGTCGACCCTTTAACGAGCCTTATCACATGACCTAGGATAATAGCCAAACCAGAATCTCAATTTGCAGACACTGTGTTTCGGGTTCAGCCCCTCGTCAGTGCAAAGCGGAGATCTGGTTTGGCTGTGTGAGAGGCGTCAGACCATTGTCCAAGAAATATCGTCACTCCTTGCGGAGATCAACATGCTAAGCATGCAGATGAGGAGACTTAAAGCCGCAATGCTCCTCTGGGAAATATGCTAATTATGCAAATTGTCTCTTCAGAGAGGAAGAGAGCTAGAACTCTAGTGCCACCTTTTGGAAGGTAGCAATCCTACAAGTCAATGTCGACCCTTTAACGAGCCTTATCACATGACCTAGGATAATAGCCAAACCAGAATCTCAATTTGCAGACACTGTGTTTCGGGTTCAGCCCCTCGTCAGTGCAAAGCGGAGATCTGGTTTGGCTGTGTGAGAGGCGTCCTAGGCTCGTTAAAGGGTCGACATTGACTTGTAGATTGCTACCTTCCAAAAGGTGGCACTAGAGTTCTAGCTCTCTTCCTCTCTGAAGAGACAATTTGTATAAAAATACCATCATTATAAAAAACAGTTCTGAAATATATGCTTTGTAGTTGACATTTTCACAAAAGAAATATTCATTTTTCTTTTTATAAGCAGAAACCATATATATACACTATACACACACAAAAATATACATATATATAAAGTGCCGAGGACAGCATGAACACCAAAAATAGCCCTGGGTGCAGACCTGAGCATTAAGGAACTAAGGAGTTAGAAATATAGCCTAAGTCATGCCTTTAGAGTATAACCACACCATACTGCACCACCAGCCAGTTGTGAAAAATGTATAACCATACCAACAAATGATGTAATAATTATGTTTTGTGCACTATAAAAGTAGATGTGAGTTTGGAGAATGTCACACTACACAAGCCAGGCAATGATTCAGCCTGGTGTTACACCCAATTGTTTTTACCGCTATTGGTAGTATGAGAGAATAGGTATACCCGCTAGCCTTGAGGAGCATCACCCCAATCCCTTACTATCAGATGCATCCACCACAAATATTCTCCTTTTCCTATGAAGACACAGAAGCTGGAAGAGCAAAACTCAGCCAGAATAAATGACCAAACCTGCAATTTGTGGAAAAACTTTTATAGCGGTGATTTTCCAGTGAAGTTATTATAGCCTATATATAATATATATATATATATATTATATTCTCAAAGATGCGGTCGTATTATGCTATACAATCTCATCATATGGAGGACTTTTTATTACACTTGGTTTTCATTTTAGATTTCGATCAGATGAATTCAGAAAACAAAATGTACAGGTCTGAGGTCTATGCTGGTTGCATGCTTTATATCATTTTTAATGCCAGGTGAGCTGATGCACAAGTAAGTGTCAGGCTGGGTAGGAGTAAAGCTTTGTAATTTGAATATATATATAGATATATTATATATAATATATATTATATATGGATCTGAGAATATGACGTTCCATGAACTGCAAAAAAAGTAAATTAGAATTATATCAAAAAGAAACCTTAATATCGTGCTGAAAAAAGTGTCAAACCTAGTCCTTGTATTATACTAATTTAAAGGGGTGTTTTATTCTAATAACACCAAAGGCAAATACTATTTATAGTTTACATAATAAGCCAATTGTGTCTGCAGTGAGGAGAGGAAGTATTAGGTTAATTAGCTGCTGGCTGATATGATTGCTAGTGGATGTACATGAATATATGGTATAATAATATTAGCACCCCACACAAGGAACAGTTTCCTAGAGAAAAGGTGAAATGCAGAATGTATGATCTGTATATCCTGTCTCTCAGATTCATTATGTATATATACGAGGGGGGTCTGAAAAGTTTGAGGCCCACCCATGAAATCTTTTTTGCATGGTATTGTTTTGCAATGCAATATGTTATTTACTTAGTTCAATGGTCTCATGAGCAATCTGGATTTATTTAGATTTTTTTGTTTCCGTGACAGCATTTTAAAGTTTGGTGGCAAGGCTGAAATATGGAAATGGAGAAATTGGAAAAGCGAGCAGTCATTCAATACCTTCTTAAAAAAGGACTGACACCTTGGAAATTCACAAGGACATGCTGGAGACATTAGGGGACAATGCTCCTTCTTATACAATGGTGAAAAAGTGGGTTGCAGATTTCAAGCAGGGGACAGACATCAATTGAAGATGCTGCGCGCAGTGGTCGTCCTCAACCGCATGCACAGATGAAAATGTCCAAAAAGTGCAAGACATTGTAATAGGAGATCGACGTGTCAAACAGCGGCACATTGCACAATGTGTGGGCATATCAGTGGAGATGGTGGCCATATCCTAACACAGCTGCTGAACATGCATAAAGTTTTGGCCCGATGGATGCCCAGACTTTTGACATTAGAGAACAAACGTCGAGAGAACTTCGCTCTGCGGAAAATGTGCAACTGTTTGAAGCTGATATTCAACTTTTTATACAGAGATTTGTTACAATGGATGAAACTTGGGTACACCACTTTTGTCCGGAGTCAAAAGAAGCCTCAAAACAGCGGAAACATCCCACCTCCCCATGCCCCAAAAAGGCAAAGGTGGTTCCATCCGCTGGCAAGGTGATGGCATCAGTGTTGTGAGATTCCAATTGTGTCATTCTTCTTGAGTTTCTCCAGAAAGGTCAAACCATCAATGGGGAATATTATGCAGCTCAGATTCATTTTCTGAGGTCATCAATTAAGGAAAAACGTCGAGGGATGCTGCGGAAAGGGGTGTTGTTTCACCAGGACAATGCGCCAGTTCACACATCAGCTGTTGCAATGGCTGCAATTCACTTCTGTGGTTTCCAACTGCTTCAGCACCCACCCTATTCCCCTGATTTGCTCCCTCAGACTATCACCTATTTCCACAGATGAAAAAGCACCTTTGTGTTGTGAATGAGCAGAGGCTCCCACTGGTGGTTACAGACAGTACTGAACCTTCCAGCGAGGAATGGCAATCTGGGATCACTGACAGGACTGATATAAGGGAGGTTCCCTCCCATGATGGTCGCCTGTGATCAATTGTTCTGGTCTCAATTGTGGTTACTGGTTCATTTGGAAGTTTGCTGGTGTCTTGCCTGCGTCTGCTGCTTTCAGATAAGATATTTTCTGCTTTTCTTTTTGTGCTTGCTATTTGCATAGTTTTCTGCACATTTGTGTAGGACAGCCGTGTCCCCTCCTGGGGCCTGTGCTCCTCACAGTTTGTCTGTGTCACTGTTGTTTTTTTCATTTGCTTTTCCTGCTTTTTCAGCGGCTGCGGCTTGGTTTTGTTCACACTGAGACCTGATTTAGTGGGTGCGAGATCGTGTGATCTCAATATTTTTGTAATCAGAATTGTTGGATTTTTGTAGGGTTTTCTGGGTTGCAGAAATTAATCTCTCCTGTCCTATCCTATTTAGTCAGCTTGTGGCCCCAGCGTTTGCTCATTCTATTTTCTGTCTGTGTCCGTGCTTTCTTCTTGTCTAACCGCCATTACATGTTTGGGGGCTTCCTATTTTCTTTGGGGATCTGCTCCGGGGCAGATAGCTTTCATCTTTCTGCCTTTGGTGTAGTTATCTCTCAGGCTGTGACAAGGCGTCTAGGATCAACGTAGGAACGCTCCACGGCTACCTCTAGTTGTGTGGTTAGTTTAGGAATCTGCAACCCATTAGTTACCAACATCTCAGGTGTTTGGCTGCCCGGCTGTTGTTCCTGTCCTCCTCAGCTACCAAACATAACACCTTTGTGGAAGTCGTTTTCCTTCTGATGAAGCCGTCATGGACGCTGTAAAGGAATTTTTGGAGGAGCAAGACGGAACGTTCTACCACAGTGGACTAATGAAACTCCAAGTGCGATGGCAGAAAAACCAACAATAGTGACAGATATAACTTGAATCTGACAAAAGTAAAAATAAATCAAACATGCATGAAAATGAACAAATTAAAGTCAAATATTTAGACTAGAGTCCTCAGTGGTTGATACCTTTTAATGGCTAACTGAAAAGATGTAACAAATTGCAAGCTTTCGAGACTACGCAGGTCTCTTCATCAGGCTGAAACTAATACAAAATCTGAAGAATCACATATTTATACACAAGAGGACACAGGAATAATGCAATAGGTAAGACATGTGACGTGAAGCAGAACTGTCATTAAAGTCAGACATTGCTTTTCATCCATGCTTCCACAGAATTTTTAAAAAATAAATTTCATGAAATAGGCCATGTAACTGATCAAAGTTTGTAGGTCGCCTTGCTCACACCTGCCTTTTCAGCTTTGCCCATAAATTTTCAATAGGATTGAGATCAGAGCTTTGTGGTAGCTACTCCAAAACATTGACTTTGTTATCCTAAGCCACTTTGATATAATTTTTGGCAGTATGCTTCAGGTCATTGTCCATTTGGAAGAGCCATTCCTGCTGTTAGGGACTGCGGAACGCACCAAATAAATAAAATAATAGATGATTCGCAGCCCGGGGTCCACCGTGCAGGGAAAGTCTGCTGCTAGTAAGATGACAGGGTATGGCAGTATAAGCGAGCTCTGTAACTTCACAGAGTCGCAGACATAGACGCTGTGGCACTATATGGCTGTATGAGCGAACTCTGTTACTCACAGAGTCACTGATATGGACGCAGAGATAGAGAATGTGTCCTGTTAACACCACAGGGGAACACAGATAACTGCTATGTGGATAGCAGTCTGCAGTCATGCAGTCAGAAACGCAAACAAGCAACTCCTCACTGGAGTAGCCGGTATTCTAGAGGCTATTTCAGCCAAGCCCTGAACACGTGCATACAAAAACTCCACACCGGAGGTGCCGGTATTCTAGGGGCTTATTTCAGCCGAGCCCTAACCGCATGCATGCATGATCACACTGGCGCAAAGCACATAACAGAATTGATGCTAGCGCATGGCCGTGCGGCCATGCAACCCTTTTATAGCAGCAACTACAAGACCTTCCAGAAAAGGACCAATGAGAAACTGTTCCAGAACACAAGCAGTTTCAGGACCTTCCTGGCGGACCAATAGGAAAAGCTGCAGTACCTGATGCACGGGACCCTTGGTCTCCAATGGAAGACCTTGCCCTGGGCATGCTCAGAAGGGGAAAAGCAGGACTTAATCCTACAGCCGTCTGCTGGCTGCTGACCAGTACTGGCTACAATGACAGAACCTGGAAAGGCAGCAGTAACCCTTTGTACCGTATCAGGCTGTGCAAGACGCTGGGACCGATGTCTCTGCTGAGGAGGTTCCACTGCGGCCGGAGATGGATGGGAGTCCGCAGCGGGAACGGCTCGAGATTCCCCCTGTGCAGAAGTGGGAACTCGACCTCTAACATTACCCCCCTAGGACCATCCCTTCCTTGGACCTCGCTACGCTCGAAGGCAGCAATGAGCTGTGTAGCCTGAATATGCTCAGCAGGCTCTCATGACCTATCCTCAGGCCCATAACCCCCCCAATCCACTAAATAAAACTTTTTGCCACGTACCACCTTGCACCCCAAAATTGCATTCACCTCATAGTCATCCGTAGACGAACCCGATGTCCCGGCAGATAATCAGAAAACCGGGACAAGTATACGGGTTTCAGGAGGGAGACATGGAAAGTGTCGGTGATACCCAGGCGTGGCGGAAGGGCTAGGCGATAGACCACAGGATTGACCTGTTCGAGGACCTTGAAGGGACCCAAGAAGCGAGGTGCAAACTTAGTGGACTCTACTTGCAGCCTGATGTTATGGGCGGAGAGCCACACTAAGACGCCAGGGCAAAAGTCGAGGTGGGCGCTGACGTGCGTCGGCGGTGGACCTCATCCACTCCTTAGAGGCCAGAATGGCATCCTGAGTGCGGTCCCAAATGTCCCATGCCTCCACAGCCCAGTCTGCCACCCTGGAGTCGGCGGAAGACACGGGCATAGGTACCGGGACCCCGCCGATGCTGCCCGTAATTAAGGAGGAATGGAGTTTGTCCATGGAATCAGCCATGGCTGTTTAATGCAAACTCCGCCCATGGTAGCAAGGATGCCCAGTCATCCTGCCGGGCTGAAACAAAATGTCGCAGATATGTGACCAAGGTCTGGTTGGCCCTCTCTACCAACCCATTCGTCTTGGGATGATAGGCAGAAGAGAGATTTAAAATTCAATACTGAGAAGGCGACAAAGCTCTCTCCAGAACCGAGACGCAAACTGGGGACCCCGGTCACTGACAATTTTGTCCGGCATACCATGAAAGCGGAAGATGTGTCTAATAAACAGTGCCACCAAGGCCGTGCAGAAGGTAACTGGGGTAGCGGTACCAAGCGCACCATTTTAGAAAAGTGATGGGTGATAATATCCCATGTGAGGTGCAACCACGAGACTTGGGTAGGCCTACCACAAAGTCCATCCCGACCATCTCCCAGGGCCTGTCTGCCACCGGCAATGGATAAAGTAACCCAGCTGGCCGTTGACGAGAGGACTTATTTTTGGCGCAAGAGACACATGCCCGAATATAGTCTCTAACGTCTCGGACAATATGCGGCCGCCAGTAAGTCCTCGCCAGTAGCTCGGATGTCTTTTTTTTTTCCCAAAATGTCCACCCACCCTGGACGAATGGGCCCAAGAGAGAACCTCCGGTCCCAAATTAGATGGTACAAAAGTCTTGCCCTGAGGCACAGACTCTAGCGACACCGGAGCTACAGTTCTCAGGCTCTCAGAGGATCAATAAGCCGCGGCTCCCCTCCTCCTCCTCGGAAGACACGACAGAGCGAGAGAGAGCGTCAGCCTGGATATTCTTCTCTCCCGAAAGAAAATGGAGTTGACGTGAAAGCGGGAGAAAAATAAGGACAATCTGGCCTGACGGGAATTTAGCCGCTGGGCAGTTTGTAGATACACCTGATTTTTGTGATCAGTGAAGACTTGGAAGGGAAAGCGAGCCCCTTCCAATAGATGTCTCCACTCAGAGAAGGCCAACTTCATTGCTAGCAACTCCCTGTCCCTGATGGAATAATTCCCTCCCGCTGGTGTGAAGTTCTTGGAACAGAAGAAGCAAGGATGCTTCCGACCTTGAGCATCCTTCTGGAAGAGGACTGCTCCAGCACCAACGGACGAGGCATCCACCTCCAAAATGAACGGTTTATCAACATCGGGGTGATGTAGGATGGGAGCACAAGCAAAATGGGACTTAATAGAAGTGAAGGCCATGGAGACCTCTTCTGACCACAATTTGGGATTTGCTCCCTTCTTGGAGAGGGCTACCAAGGGAGCTACCAAAGTTGAGAAGTGGGGAATAAACTGACGATAGTAATTAATGAACCCCATAAAGCGCTGCACCGCTTTCAGAGAATGGGGTTCTTGCCAGTCCATCACCGCCTGTAGTTTGGCAGGATCCATAGCCAGTCCCTGGGCGGAGATGATATAGCCCAGGAAAGGTAAGGACTCCTGCTCAAACATACATTTCTCCAACTTTGCGTGGAGAGAATTTGCCCGAAAGAGGTCGAAGACTCTGCAGACATCTCTCCAGTGGGAGTCAATATCTGGGGAGAAGATGAGAATATCATTCAGATAGACTACGACTGAGGTGGAAAGCATTTCCCGGAAGATGTCGTTAACAAAGTCTTGGAAGACGGCTGGGGCATTAACAGAGCCCGAAGGGCATCACCAGATATTCATAGTGCCCAACTCTGGTATTAAAAGCCGTCTTCTATTCATCCCCTTCAAGGATGCGAATCAGGTTATAAGCACCCCGCAGATCTAATTTAGTAAATACCCTTGCTCCCCGTAGTCTATCAAAGAGCTCCGAAATCAGGGGCAACGGGTATTATTCTTAACGGTAATGGCGTTAAGACCCCTGTAATCGATACATGGACGTAATTCTCCGTTCTTCTTCTGAATGAAGAAGAACCCCCCCCCTGCAGGTGACACTGACTTCCTAATGAATCCTCTTGCCAGATTCTCCTGAATCTATTAAGACTTAGCCTCCGTCTCCGGGAGAGAAAGGGTATAGACTAGTCCCCGGAGGTTCTGCTTCAGGCAAGAGGTCAATAGGACAGTCATAGGGACGGTGATGCGGAAGGATCTCCGCAGCCTTCTTGGAGAACACGTCTGCATAAGACAAATAGTATTTGGGAAGGGAAGTGAGATCTGCGGGTATCTCTGTAGTAGCCACCTGAACGCATTCGCTCATACATCTGTCTTTACACGATTCACTCCAACCCAATATCCTCCCAGAGATCCACTCAATATGTGGGGGAAAGGAAACGGAGCCAGGGCATCCCCAGCAATATCTCGTCTATTCCCTCAGGAATGACAAGAAGTGAGATAATCTCCTGATGGGAAGGGGACATAGATAACGTAAAAGGGATGGTCTGATGTGTGATTTGTGAAGGCAATGTCGACCCATTCACTACTCGAACAGTCACTAGTTTGGCGAGCATCACCAGAGGTATTGAGTGGCGGAGAGCAAAGGTAGAGGACATGAAATTTCCTTCTGCTCCAGAGTCCACACAAAGCGTAACTGTTATAGTGGATGAGCCTAAATTTATTTTCCCCTTAAAGGACAACTTGGAGGCATGTAACTGCTGTGTCTAGTGAACCTCCTCCAATGGTTACTAGACGCGGTCGTTTCCCAACCGCTGTGGACATTTATTAGCCTAATGCCCTAACTGTTGCAAACATGTTAAATCACAGGTACTCGAACGGCCGAGACTTAGGTCTCGCTCGAGAAACCTCCATGGCCTCAGGGAATCGGGCGCCTGATCGAAAGATTCAAGAGGTCTGGCAAAGGTGGGCGCCAGCTGGAACCTCTGCCTACACCGAGTCCGCTCCAACCTCCGCTCACTAAAAACGGAGGTCGATGTGGGTAGATATGGTAATGAGCTCCTCCAGTGTGGCGATAAGCTCCCTGGTGGACAAGGCGTCCTTCACAATGGTCTGCCAATCCCCTCCAGTACACTGGTATAAGGACTTTATCTGGCCACTCCAGCTCAGAGGCAAGAGTCTGAAATTGGATGGCGAACTGGCTGACCATGGATGAACCCTGGGTAATTGCCAACAGTTGGAGATCCGTATCGTGGGTGACACGAGGTCCTACAAAGACCTGTCTCAGAGTATCCAGGAAGAGAGGAGCACTCTGCACCACACGATCATCGCGCTCCCACGACGTTGCCCACTCCAACGCCCAGCCCGACAAAAGGGATATGATAAAACCCACTTTCGCCCGCTCCATAGGAAAATGGCCAGAAGCTCTAAATGTATGGAGCACAGACTCACGAAACCCCGACATTGGTTACTGTCACCAGCCAACTTGTCTGGAAGTGGGAGGCGGGAAAAAGTCGGAGCAGGGGTAGCAGAGGACAAACTGGATGCAGCCACACTAGCAGCCTGAACAGCGACTGCGGTAACATCCACAGCTGAGGTTGTGCTCTCTAGAGTCACCATCCTACCCTCCAGCTGCTGGATGTACCGCTGCAGACGCTGGTCGTCCGCCATTTTACTAGCCAGACCCTGGCGCTAGTATACTGTTAGGGACTGCGGAACGCACCAAATAAATAAAATAATAGATGCATTCGCAGCCCGGGGTTCACCGTGCAGGCAAAGCCTGCTGCTAGTAAGATGACAGGGTATGGCAGTATAAGCGAGCTCTGTAACTTCAGAGTTGCAGACATAGACGCTGTGGCACTATATGGCTGTATGAGCGAACTCTGTTACTTCACAGAGTCGCTGACATAGACACAGAGATAGAGCCTGTGTCCTGTTAACACCACAAGGGAACACAGATAACTGCTGTGCGGATAGCAGTCTGCGGTCATGCAGTCAGAAACGCAAACAAGCAACTCCTCACTGGAGTAGCCGGTATTCTAGAGGCTATTTCAGCCAAGCCCTGAACACGTGCATACAAAAACTCTTCACCGGAGGTGCCGGTGTTCTAGGGGCTTATTTCAGCCGAGCCCTAACCGCATGCATGCATGATCACACTGGCGCAAAGCACATAACAGAATTGATACTAGCGCATGGCCGTGCGGCCATGCAACCCTTTTATAGCAGCAACTACAAGGCCTTCCAGAAAAGGACCAATGAGAAACTGTTCCAGAACACAAGCAGTTTCAGGACCTTCCTGGCAGACCAATAGGAATAGCTGCAGTACCTGAGCATGCAACCCTTGGTCTCCAATGGAAGACCTTGCCCTGGGCATGCTCAGAAGGGGAAAAGCAGGACTTAATCCTACAGCCGTCTGCTGGCTGCTGACCAGTACTGGCTACAATGACAGAACCTGGAAAGGCAGCAGTAACCCTTTGTACCGTATCAGGCTGTGCAAGACGCTGGGACCGACATCTCTGCTGAGGAGGTTCCACTGCGGCCGGAGATGGATAGGAGACCACAGCGGGAACGGCTTGAGATTCCCCCTGTGCAGAAGCAGGAACTCAACCTCTAACACCCACCTTAGCTTTAACTTCCTGACTGATGTCTTGAGATGTTGCTACAGTATTACCACATAATCTTCTTTTACCATGATGCCATCTATTTTGTGAAGTGCACCAGTCCCTCCTGCAGCAAAACAACCCCACATCATGATGCTGTCACTCCCGTGTTTCACAGTTGGGATGGTGTTTCTAGGCTTCCAAGCTTCTCATTTTTTCCTCCAAGCATAACGATTGTCATAATGCCCAAAAAATTAAGTTTTACCTTCATCAGACCACAGGATATGTCTCCCAAAATTAAGGTCTTTGTTCCTGTTTGCATTTGCAAACATTAATCTGGCTTTTTTATGTTTCTTTTGGAGTAATGGCTTCTTCTTTGATAGAGAGGCCTTTCAGCCCATGTTGATACAGTACTTGTTTCACTGTGGATATTGATAAAATCTTACCAGCTTCCGCCATCATCTTCACAAGGGCTTTTGCTTTTGTCCTTGGGTTGATATGCACATGTTGGGCCAAAGCACGTTCATCTCTGGGACACAGAATCTGTCTCCTTCCTGAGCGGTATGTTGGCATGGCTGGACATTCCCATCTTGTTTGTACTTGTGTATAATTGTTTGTACAGATGTACAGATGAACAAGGCACCTTCAGGTATCTTGAAATTCTACCCAAGGATGTGCCAGACTTGTGCAAGTCCACAATTCTCCTCCTGATATCTTAGTTGATTTCTTGAGACTGCCCCATGATGCTGCACAAAGAAGCAGTGTGTTTCAGGTGTGCATTAAAATACATCCACAGGGGTGTCGCTAATTAACTCAGATGCTAACAAAAAACCTATCAGAAGCTTCCAAACACATGACAGCAACATAAGGGCAGTCTAAAATTGTTTAAAGACATATATTAATTTTAGTGTATGTAAACTTTTGACTTTGCAGAAAGTAAAAAAATCCCTTAAACCATTCTCTCTATCTCATTAATCTGGCATTTGGCAAATATTAATAATTATGGTAATAAATCCTGGATGAAAACTTCCCGAGTGCTCTGGACCTCAGACTTGGCCGCAGGTTCACCTTCCAACAAGACAATGACACACACAGCTAAAATAACAAATGAGTGGCTTTAGAACAACTCTGTGACCATTCTTGACTGGCCCAGCCAGAGCCTTGACCTAAACCCAATTGACCATCTCTGGTGAGACCTGAAAATGGCTGTTCACCAACATTCACCATCCAACCTGACGGAACTGGAGAGGATCTGCAAGGAAGAATGGGGCAGAAGATCCACAAATCCAGGTGTGAAAAACTTGTTGCATCATTCCCAAGAAGACTCATGGCTGTACTAGCTCAAAGGGTGCTTCTACTCAGTAATGAGCAAAGGGTCTGAATACTTATGACCATGTGATATTTAAGTGTTTATTTTTTAATAAATTTGCAAAAATTTCTACATTTCTGTTTTTTCAGTCAAGATGGGGTGCAGCGTGTACATTAATTAGAAAAAAATTAACTTTTTTGAATTTACCAAATGGCTACAATGAAACAAAGAGTGAAAAATTTAAAGGGGTCTGAATACTTTCTGTACCCACTGTATCACATTTATCAGTATAACGGCGCCAACCTGACACTGTCCGTAGGTTACTCAGCACAATTCTGCTGATAGGTTCCCTTTAATAGCCGGTCATATTTCATCTTATTTCTAAAGTAAATGACACAGTAGAGTGGGAAATAAAACTACACCCTTCGGTAAATGTAATTTCAACATTTTACTACCTTATCTGGGCATGTGATGTGTGTGACATGGCCAGACACATCCTGTTTAATTTATGAAGGATGGATTCTGGAACTGTCAAACTCTATCTGGACAATGCAAGAACTGCCAAAAATTATTAGGTAGAGATACTCCTCTACACCCTGTATTAGGCATAAAGGAAAGCCTCATACACATTTTGTTACAATTGTTAGGTAGTGGGCCTTCTAGACTCATAAAGCCTTTGAACTAAGTGCAAGGGCTGACAGAAATTAGAAGGAGGGACTGCAATACACCCCGTAAGACACGTAGAGGAGGGCCTCAGAAAACCATTTTTTCCCATTTTTAAAGGAGATATCCGGGACTTTAAAAAAAATGCACCTAAGCATTAAAATGCAGGTAGTAGTGACCTACCTGTCAATTGTGTCTGGCACCATTCTACGCTGGCACCAAGCGATCATAGACCACTCCTTCCGGCGATTAAGTAGCTCTTTGTCAACAGAGCAACATTTCCTCTTTTGGGCTGCTCCGTTGGCAGGGTGGAACTGCTGGCTTCATGCTTATTGACAACCGGCTCCCCAATAAGACGGAGGTTATCCAGCTGTCAATCATAATGACTTTGAAAGTCCAGTCCTACCAACAGAGCAGAGAGGAAAAGAAATAGCCTTTCCATCAATGTGACATCAGCGGATGTCACTAAATTGCGGGCATAAGCGGTAATTTACCTCTCGGTGCTGACGGAGAATGGTGCTGAGCACAATAGGCAGATAAATTACAACTACCTCCTGTTAGTGCGTATGCACATTTTTTAAGTCATGGATATCCCCTCTAATTTGTGGGACTTCTAGACTTGTAAAGCATATACACTAAGTGCAAGGGTTGAAAAACATTTACTCCTAGGGGTTATATATATATATATATATTATATATATACAGTACAGACCATAAGTTTGGACACACCTTCTTATTCAAAGATTTTTCTGCATTTTCATGACTATGAAAATTGTACATTCACACTGAAGGCATCAAAACTATGAATTAACACATGTGAAATTATATAATTAACAAAAAAATGTGAAACAACTGAAAATATGTCTTATATTCTAGGTTCTTTAAAGTAGCCACCTTTTGCTTTGATAAGTGCTTTCGCCTCCTGACGAAGAACGGCTAAACGCGCTTTGAGGCGGCAGACTGAGGTCGGGGCTTTCTCCCACATGTAAGTTTCCTAACTGGCACATGCACTTTACTGATATTAATATAGCCTATAATGCACTTTCTGTTTCATGTCCTTGCTGCTATTATTTATTTTGATAATTTGCACATGAGCACTTTATTATTGTACAAGCTTGAAACAGGATATATTGGGACCTGAATTTAAGTAATATCTATGGCCATCTTGTATTAAGTTCTTTGTGCATTAAGCATTTATACATTTTTTTGGACTATATACATGAATTCTTTATTATTTATTTACTGGTGTGGCCTCACATGCTATTGTATTTATGCAATAGACATAATTTTAAGCATGGTGCATTTTAAAATTTACCTTACATTGTGGGTGAAAAATTGTTCCCCTCCCCCTTGATCTGCTTCGTTTGTGTTACTCTGGATGATTTTTTGTGTATCTGTATTTCTCATTTATTACACTGAAATTAATTGTATAAAAAACTCTGGATCCCTGTTTTTTCTTTTAATGTGTTTTTTTTTTAGTGATGTTGATTGAATAGAGTTCTTTTCATTTATTGGGATTCCGGATTTGGATTTCTGTTTTTCTAATCTTCAGGGTGAATGTACAATTTTCATAGTCATGAAAATACAGAAAAATCTTTGAATGAGAAGGTGTGTCCAAACTTCTGGTCTGTACTGTATATATATATTACTTATATCTCGTGTATATATATATATTTATATATATATTAATAATTTTAGAGACAGACAGACAGACCTCATGCACATCTTGTAAAAATTATGAAGGAGGGCATAATACACAACCCTGAAAATTTAAAAGTGATAGTAGCATGACGACCCTCTAAAAATTCTGAGTAAGGGCCAACTGTTTACTCTCTAAACTGTGTCTCCTCATCATCTACCTCTTAAGACAGTAATTGCCGTTCCCCACCACCATCTTCTTCTGACCGTGGCTGCTCAAATATTTGGACATTACTACACACAAGCACTTCATGTCCCTCTTGAAATGTGCAGGGCGAGAGGGATCATTTGCCTTCTGGAAGTCGCCATGGTGGGATAAAGGAGGATCAGTGTGAAGATAATGTGGTTGAAACTCTTGTCTAGTGAGACTTGACAGCGTGGAAGACAGGGTGATGCTGGGATACATACTGGAACTCTTATCTGCCATCCAACCTACCACCTGTTCACACTCTTCTGGCTTCAAGAGTAGTATTTTGCACCCCCTTGTAAAGTGAAACAGGAAGCAAAGTCTCAAGGTTGAGCGTGTTTGTTGTGCTCCCAGAGCAGGAACAGTTTCACCTGGCCCATGGTCTCAGACACTCCAAGCAACATCACCAGTACATCCACATCCCCATACCTAACAGCACACCTTGCGCATTTTAAATGAAGTATATAACTGCATTACCTTGTATAACAGGCAATCCCTGTTTTTATTGTCTTTCTAACAGGCACAAAACATGCGCCACTCGCGATACTCGATCTAATAATCAGCGTATCTGAGCACCTCGATGCTTGATCATTTAACAAGCAGTGGTGAGCATGCTCGCTCATCACTAGTATGCAACCTACATTCACTGATCATTAATTTTAAAGTAGTGTGATGCAGTGACCCTCTTAAAGCTAGGGGGCACTGCATGTGCTCCTCAGGATGTACCTGGAGGCGTAGTTGTGATGGTAAAACAGTGCCCGGCATTATTGTGAATGGCCGGTATGTGTCGCAGAAGTCCTCTGCACTGTAAGCCAAGTAGTGTTGTTCTGGGACTTGTAGTCCACAAGAGTTTTGTTTACATTACTAGGGAGGCTTACAGGGTTAGTCGAAGAGCTAGGCTGGACTGCATAACCACACATACACCGCCCACTTGTGGTTGTGAGTTGGAGGACCTGCAGTGAGGTCATGACCATGTGACCAGCCCATGTTATCCATACCTCACCTGTGGGTGGGGTTACAAGCTATGTAATGGAGGTGTGTTGAGCACATGGGAGAGTGGTTGGGAATCTGTCAGTATGGACAGATTTCCATGTGTCCAGGCTGGACACTACAAAATGGTCTGTGTGCAGAGCTGGCAAGTCTGAGCCGGAGGAAGGAGGTCTATGACATATCTCCAGAGAGGACAGTCTGCCATGAGTGATATTGACCGGGTCAGTGAGAACTGTTTATGGGATGCCTCTGAGGATAAGAGGCATCCGGGAACCTGCGTGGCCGACACCAACAGGTAACGGACCTGAATCCGTGTTATGCTGACCGGGGTCAGTGAGAGACTGTGCTTATGCTATAGAGCCTGCGTGCTGGAGATGGCACAGCCGGTATGCCAAAAGGCCTGAGAGAGCGGACCTCTACTATGGACATAAAGGATTCATCTGTCTGATGTAAGACTGTTTGCTTTGTATACCTGTTGCAATGGTTTATGAAGAAAATAAACCACATAGACTGTTTTTAATAGAAAGATCATTCCTGTGTGCCTGAATATCGAAGCCTAGCGAGTGTTCCCCAAACTCGTGCAGTGAGCGCTGCACTACAGTAGGTTAAAATGCACAGAATGGTCTGTGTGCAGTGCTGGCTAGTCTGAGCCAGCAGAAGGAGGTCTGTGAGATATCTCCGGAGAGGATGGTCTGCCAACCGTGAGTGATACTGACCGTGGTCAGTGAGAACTGTTTATGGGATACCTCTGAGGATAAGAGTCATCCGGGAACCTGTGTGGCCGACACCAACAGGTAACGGACCCGAATCGGTGTTATGCTGACCAGGGTCAATGAGAGACTTTGTTTATGCTATAGAGTCTGCATGCTGGAGATGGCACAGCCGGTGTGCTCACAGGCCTGAGAGAGGGGAGCTCTACTATGACATAAAGGGTTCATCTGTCTGATGTAACACTGTCTGCTTTGTGTACCTGTTACAATGATTTTTGAAGAAAGTAAACCACATAGACTGTTTTTAATAGAAAGATCGATCCTTTGTGCCTGAGTATCGCAGCCAAGCGAGTGTTCCCCAAACCCGTGCAGTGAGCGCTGCACTACAGTAGGTTAAAATGCACTGACAAATTAATGATAGCAATGTCATTAGCTTTTTTCTCTGCATACACTATGTTGCATACTGTATGTTTGTTGATAGCAGTAGAAGGGAGCTAAACTGTAGCCTATGCTTACAGACAACTCATTGCTGAGGAACTTGTAGGAAATTTGAATTCACCATGAAACTGTCACAGGTTATATAGTCTAAATATTCTGAGAAAGATAGTCTTTTAGATCAGCGTTTCAGCCCCACCTAACACTATGCAAATTTGTCGTATTTTTACTCAAGACCTCCCTGCCAGAAGACCACTTTTCAATTCAATCATTGGAAAATGTATAATGTACTGTATTGTAATGAAAATTGGCTCACCTACAAAACGTTTCTAGGTAAGAAAATCTAGATACCGTACTATGGCACCCAATATAACACACAATAGATTTTTTTTTAAATAAAATTGTAAGCTGTGTCATATTACCTCTGTATACAACTCTGAATTTTTGCAGAACAAGAACTTATATAACACTTTTACGAAACACTACATGTATTATAAGATAAACATGTGCACAATGGAAACTGGGGAGCAAATAGTACAAAATAGGGTTTATTATAAGATAAACAAGTACACAAAGCATGAATGAATACATGAAGTACACTTTGCTTTACACATGGGCGTACCCAGGATCAAAACTAGGGGGGACAAGCCAATGTCGCATCTTATACAAGTTACATCATATACACTGTACATTATCCTGCATATTAAGTATGGAGCATTAGAACTGTTGTATATTGTATAATACAGCTGTGTATGCGACACTACGCTGTATATACCATATATTATACATGGCAGTCGCGCTCATGTCAGAGCGGTACCAGCAAGTCCGAGGATTGCAGTGCGATCCTCGCATGAGTTATACGGCCGTCTGTCTATGCCCTTGTTATAATAATACTGAAATATTAATCTATTATTAAAGTATTAAGGAGCTCACAAGTAAAAAAAAAGCCCCCTACCTCCCCTGTCCCCCACCCCACCCCAACACCCATTGTCTCACATGCACCCCTATGTTCTGCCCACTCCCCAAAACCCCCCATCCCCTCACTTTGCACCCCCGGCTCTTTTTGCACCCCCCACTTCACCCCCCCAATCCCCCCCACCTCTCACATTCCCCCCCCAGGCCCACCCCCACAAACCCCATCCTCTCCTTTAACCCCCCCCGTCCCTAGCCCCCACAATACCCCTACTTCTTCCCCCCAAGGCCCAGTACCCCTCCCCCACAATCCCCCATCCCCCTCACTTTAAAAACCCCCCAGTGCCCCCCCCCCAAAATACCCCATTCTCAAACATTCCCCCCATGCCCTTGCCCCCCCCCCACAATACCCCCCTCTCACTTTAACCCCCCAGTCCCCTACCCCCACAATACCCCACCTCTCACAAAACCCCCCCCCAGTCCCCTACCCCCCACAATACCCTCCTTTTACATTCACCCAGTCCCCCTGACCCCTCTTTTTGAATGGACTTAAATGGTTTGACAGAGGCCCCTCTGGGGTTAAAAGGGGCTGGACTGCCCAGGAAGATTGTGAGGTTTGGGAATCAGTGTTCTGACTGGTTTTAAAAAAAAGGGATAGCCTTCCCATCAGGGTTCCGGGTATCAATTGTTCTGGTCTCAACCCTTGATTCCTGTTTCCTTTGTACCTCCCCGTGTCGTGTTCATCTCCCTGCTAAAATAAGACATTTTTCTCTTTTTGTTTTTGTGTTGATTTTTGCTTTTTGTCCGCACTTTGGGGGGCCCTTCGGGTCCCCCCGGGGCTTTTGCCCTCTCAGTTTTGTTCAGCCACTGATGTTTGTACATTTGCTTTTTCCGTTTTTCATGGCTGCTGTTTTGATTTTGTTACCCAAGAACTAATTTTGGTGGGGAGAGGTCTGTGTCTCAGGTGTTTTTGAAATTTGTAAATTGGGTGCTTTTTAGGGTTTTTTTTTGGGTTGCAGAAGTGCCCTTCCTATCCTTTTCTATTTAGATAGTTTGGGCCCCCAAGTTTGCTCATACTATTTTTTGTCTGTGCAGTATTCTCTTGTCTAACCCCCATTTCATGTTTTGGGGGGTTCTATGTTTTTTGGGGGTCGCTCCGGGGCGATAGCTTTCCTCTTTCTATCTTTTGGTATAGATTGTTTCCCCAGGGGTGACAGGCGTCTAGGACCAACGTAGGGAAAGCCCACGGCTGCCCCAGTTTGGTGGGTTGTCAGTACGAATCTCATAGATTCCAACTGCCGGGGTTATTGCCTTTTTTACCCGCACTCCTCAACTACCAAATCATAAAAAGTATCACCGGCCCAAAACTAAAACTATATGGGACT
>JARQOD010011854.1:0-21878 GCA_033576555.1 Oophaga sylvatica
ACCCGTTCCCCTCATCCCTGCTCCAACACCCGTTGTCGAATGCTGTGTGCACAGTCACACTCTCGTTACTGGTTAGTAAGTCCTTCCCCTCTGGTTACCAAACTGCGCTCCCTTCCCCCGGCTCAACACCCATTGTGCCGATCTGTTCACATCAACACTGCTCCTGTGTACGGTCATAGTCACTTCCCCCGTGTACCAAAAAGTCCTGCTGCCACTGCCCCATCCTGGTCCAACACCACCTTGGCTGGAGGCTGTGCACATCACCCTCCTGTTCGGTTCTAGTCACTTCCCGCGTGTTACCAAAAGTCTTGCCTCCACCTGTCTCCCTCATCCGGCTCCACACCGCATTGTGCTCGAGCTGTCACATCAACTGCTCCTGTGTACTGGTCATAATCAGCTTTCCTGCTGTTTCGCAAAAGCCTGCGCTCCACCCGTTCTCCCTCATCCCTGCCCAACACCGCCATTGTCTCGAATGCGTGGCACAGTCAACACTTGCTCTGTTACTGGTCATAATGTCACTGTTCCCCTGCTGTGACGCAAGAACCTCGCCAATTAAAGTTACAAATCAATAGCTAGCTACACCCTGACTGACCGCCCAACGCCATTGCTCGAATTTTGACATCAACCTGCTCCGTGTACTGGTCAGAATGCGCTTCCTGCGTTAGGCAAAGCCTGCCCCCACCCTTCTCTCCATCCCTGGCCACCACCATGTCTGAAGGCTTTGCGCAAGTCTTTTTAAATCAGTTTTCTTAGCCTCCCTCCCTCTCCCTGCTCCAACCCTTGGTGCGAAGTCTGTTGCACATCACACTTGCTCTGTGTTACTGGTCAGTAATTCTTCCCTCTGTGACGCAAAAATCTGCTCCTCACCTTCCCCTCATCCCTGCCAACCCGCAGTTGTGCTCGAGCGTGCAGTAACACTTCTCGTTACTGGTCATATGTCACGTCCCCTGTGTGTACCAAATCTCTGCCTCCCCCTTCTCATCCTGGCTCAACGCATGTCCGATGCTTGCGTCACCTTCCCGTACGTCAGCTGTTCCTGCGTGTCAAGTCTCTCCAATAATTCTTCATCTAGTCCCTACCGCATGCTCCACGCTGGTGAACTGTTGCATAACACCCTGCTGGGGTCGTAATGCGCCCCGCGTTCAAAAGTCCTTGCTCCACCCGTTCTCCTCTCATCCTGGCTCCAACACCGCCAGTTGTGCTCGGAAGTGCGTGTGCACAGCAACACTGCTCCTTGTATGGGTTCAGTAATGTCACTGTTCCCCTGCTTGTTACGGCAAAGTCCTGCTGCTCCACCCTTTCTCCTCTCATCCCTGGGCTCCAACACACCATTGGTCTCGAAGTGCTTGTGCACAGTCACACTTGCTCCTGTGTTACGGGTTCAGTAATGTCAGCTGTTCCCTGCTGTTACGGCAAAAGTCTGCTGCCTCCATCTGTCTCCTCTCATCCCGGTTCCAAACCACAGTTGGTGCTTGGAAGTGCTTGGCACAGTCAACACTGCTCCTGTGTTACTGGTTCAGTAATGTCAGCTTCCCCTGCTGTTGTACGGCAAAAAGTCCTGTGCCTCCACCCTGTTCTCCTCTCATCCTGGCTCCAACACCGCCAGTTGGTGCTCGGAAGTGCTGTGTGCACAGTCAACATTGCCCTGTGTTACTGGGGTTCAGTAATTCAGCTGTTCCCTGCTGTGTGTACGCAAAAAGTCCTGCTGCCTCACCCTGTTCTCCTCTCATCCTGGGCTCCAACACCGCCAGTTGTGCTCGAAGTGCTGTGTGCACAGTCAACACTTGCTCCTGTGTTACTGGGTCAGTAATGTCAGCTGTTCCCCTGCTGTTGTACGGCAAGAAGCCTGCTGCTCCAATTAAGTTACAAAGTTCTCATATAGCCTCAGCTACACCTGACTGACCCTGGGCTCCAACACCGCCAGTTGGTGCTCGGAAGTGCTGTGTGCACAGTCAACACTTGCTCCTGTGTTACTGGGGTTCAGTAATGTCAGCTGTTCCCCTGCTGTGTGTACGGCAAAAAGTCCTGCTGCCTCCACCCTGTTCTCACTCTCATCCCTGGGCTCCAACACCACCAGTTGGTGCTCGGAAGTGCTGTTGCACAGTCAACACTTGCTCTGTGTTACTGGGGTTCAGTAATGTCACTGCTTCCCCATGTGTGTACGCAAAAAGTCCTGTGCCTCCACCAGTTCTCCTCTCACCCTGGGCTCCAACACCGCCAGTTGGTGCTCGGAAGTGCTGTGTGCACAGTCAACACTTGCTCCTGTGTTACTGGGGTTCAGTAATGTCAGCTGTTCCCCTGCTGTGTGTACGGCAAAAAGTCCTGCTTGCCTCCACCCTGTTCTCCTCTCATCCCTGGGCTCCAACACCGCCAGTTGGTGCTCGGAAGTGCTGTGTGCACAGTCAACACTTGCTCCTGTGTTACTGGGGTTCAGTAATGTTCAGCTGTTCCCCTGCTGTGTGTACGGCAAAAAGTCCTGCTGCCTCCACCCTGTTCTCCTCTCATCCCTGGGCTCCAACACCGCCAGTTGTGCTCGGAAGTGCTGTGTGCGCAGTCAACACTTGCTCCTGTGTTACTGGGGTACAGTAATGTCAGCTGTTCCCTCTGTGCTGTGTGTACGGCAAGAAGTCCTGCTGCCTCCAATTTAAAGTTACAAGTTGCTCATACTAGGCCTCAGCCTAACACCCTGACTGCACCCGTGGCTGGTCAGTCAACTGCCCTGGGTTCAGACTTTCAGTTGTAGGCTCCTGCTAACCCGTGGTCCATACCGCATGGTGCTCGGAAGGCTGGCCAGTCAACACTTGCTCCTGTGTTACTGGGGTTCAGCAATGTCAGCTGTTCCCCTGCTGTGTGTAGGCAAAAAGTCCTGCTGCCTCCACCCTGTTCTCCTCATCCCTGGCTCCAACACCACCAGTTGGATGCTTGGAAGTGCTGTGGCACAGTCAACACTTGCTCCTGTGTTACTTGGGGTTCATGTAATGTCGCTCTTCCCTGCTGTGTGTACGCAAAAAGTCCTGCTGCCTCCATCCTGTTCTCCTCTCATCCTGGTTCCAACACGCCAGTTGGTGCTTGGAAGTGCTGTTGCACAGTCAACACTTGCTCCTGTGTTACTGGGGTTCAGTAATGTCAGCTGTTCCCCTGCTGTGTGTACGGCAAAAAGTCCTGCTGCCTCCACCCTGTTCTCCTCTCATCCCTGTGCTCCAACACCGCCAGTTGGTGCTCGGAAGTGCTGTGTGCACAGTCAACACTTGCTCCTGTGTTACTGGGTGTTCAGTAATGTCAGCTGTTCCCCTGCTGTGTGTACGGCAAAAAGTCCTGCTGCCTCCCCCTGTTCTCCTCTCATCCCTGGGCTCCAACACCGCCAGTTGGTGCTCGGAAGTGCTGTGTGCGCAGTCAACACTTACTCCTGTGTTACTGGGGTTCAGTAATGTCAGCTGTTCCCCTGCTGTGTGTACGGCAAGAAGTCCTGCTGCCTTCCAATTTAAAATTACAAAGTTGCTCATACTAGGCCTCAGCCTACACCCTGACTGACTCTGGGCTCCAACACCGCCAGTTTGGTGCTCGGAAGTGCTGTGTGCACAGTCAACACTTGCTCCTGTGTTCCTGGGTTCAGTAATGTCAGCTGTTCCCCTGCTGTGTGTACGGCAAAAAGTCCTGCTGCCTCCACCCTGTTCTCACTCTCATCCCTGGGCTCCAACACCGCCAGTTGGTGCTCGGAAGTGCTGTGTGCACAGTCAACACTTGCTCCTGTGTTACTGGTTCATATGTCAACTGTTCCCTGCTGTGTGTACGCAAAAGTCCTGCTGCCTCCACCCGTTCTCCTCTCATCCCTGGGCTCCAACACCACCAGTTGGTGCTCGAAGTGCTGTGTGCACAGTCAACACTTGCTCCTGTGTTACTGGGGTTCAGTAATGTCAGCTGTTCCCCTGCTGTGTGTACGGCAAAAAGTCCTGCTGCCTCCATCCTGTTCTCCTCTCATCCCTGGGTTCCAACACCACCAGTTGGTGCTGGAAGTGCTGTGTGCACAGTCAACACTTGCTCCTGTGTTACTGGGGTTCAGTAATGTCAGCTGTTCCCCTGCTGTGTGTACGGCAAAAAGTCCTGCTGCCTCCACCCTGTTCTCCTCTCATCCCTGGGCTCCAACACCGCCAGTTGGTGCTCGGAAGTGTCATTGGCATGGGTACTCACTTCTGCCCAGCCTGGTTACAGGACGCCAGCTGTTTCCTGGCAGTGTCAACGTCACTTAGCCTCCAATAAGTTGTCCTGTCGTGTTGCATTCGGGTTAGTCGACTCTATGGTGCCTGCAGTTTATGTGCTTCCTATGTGTGCTGCGGGATATGTAAATAAAGGCTGTTTCCGTTGAGACAATAGGACAAGCACCCACTGTAGGACTGTGGGATTCGGTAACTGCGGCCGGCTCGCGGCCTTTCAACTTTAATTTTCATGGGTACCTTATGCTACCCGTCCGGTTTCCAGTACCGTCAGCTGGTTCTCGGAAGTGCCTTTGGCCTAGGTGCCTCCATCTCGGTATCCGAGTTCCAGCAACGTCTGCTGGTCCTTGGTAGTGCTTTGTAGCACAGGTACCTCCTGCTTAGTAACCGTATCCCAGTAACGTCAGCTGGTCCTCGGTTGTGCCATTGTCTCTGTTCCTTCTGCTGCCCCTCCGGGTTCCAGCACAGTCAGCTGGTCCTCGTTACTTCCATTGGCTCTTGTACCTTCTGCTACCCGTCCGGGTTCCAGTACCGTCAGCTGGTTCTCGGCAGTGCCTTTGGCCTAGGTGCCTCCATCTCGGTATCCGAGTTCCAGCAACGTCTGCTGGTCCTTGGTAGTGCTTTGAAGCACAGGTACCTCCTGCTTAGTAACCGTGTCCCAGTACCGTCAGCTGGTCCTCGGTTGTGCCATTGGCTCTGTTCCTTCTGCTGCCCCTCCGGGTTACAGCACAGTCAGCTGGTCCATGTTACTTCCATTGTCTCTTTTACCATCTGCTACCCGTCCGGGTTCCAGTACCGTCAGCTGGTTCTCGGAAGTTACTCAGCCTACTTGTACCTTCAGCTACATTTCCAAGTTGAAGATTTTTTAAATGATTTTTTGGGTAATCACTCTGGATCTTCAACACTGAAGACGACGACCCTGAAGACCACCCCGAAGAAGACAACGACCCCAAGGATGACGACCATCAAGACAACGAGCCTGAACACCATCACAAAGAAGAAATAAAAGATTACCCAGAAGAAGATCACCAACAGGACAAAGAAGATTAAGACAAACTACAAGATACAGAACAAGAGTCAGAAGAAGAAGAAGCAGAAGAACAAAAAGCAGAAGAACATTAAGTATAAGACCAAAATTCAGAGCAAAATATATGCTCTAAATTATAAGCAGAAGAAGACTAAGCAGTGTATGGGGATGAGTCTGTTCCTCCTCGTGGTGCCCTTGGAAAATGCCTGCTGCTGCAGGCTAAACTGAACACGGACAAATACTGTTGTAATTTTAATCTTTGGTGATAGCAAGAACGGAAGGATGAAATCTTCAAACTTTTACAGATTACAACTACAGGAATGTCTGTCACAAATAAGAATATGATGAAGAAGATGAATAGGAAGAAGATGAAGAAGTGGAATATGAAGAAGAATAATAGTTGAATAAGAAGAATATGAGTAATGTTACCAAAAAGATGAATAGCAAGAAGTTTAAGAAGAAGATAAATAAGGTGAAGAATAATTTGATGAAAAAGATGCTGCTGCTAAAGATCATGAAGGAGAAAGTGTGGCAAAAGTAAAAAAGGTGAAGAGCATGGAAGTAGTGATACATACATATGTGCCAAAATAGAAAAAAGGTTAACAACACAGTCAATTTCTTCGTCAATCCGAACATCTTAAAAAAAAAAAGGATTCCTGCTATTCCATTTGATTGGGTTAAACATCTATGCCTTTAATGTCTCCTCCACCTCCCCAATACATTCTACATTACTCTTTGTTGTTTTCCTTCATGTACAATTAACCTACAAGGAAAGAATGGGTTTTTTTTATTCCGATATTTTTGTCCCATTGACTTGCATTGATTTCCGGTATCGGAATCGGCGATATCCGATACTTTTTCAGTATCCGACCGATCCAATCCGATCCGATATTTTGCAATATCGGAAAGTATCGCTCAACCCTAATCTTAAACTCGTTCTGGCCAGGTATCCAATTCACCATGGGATATGATCCCAGAAGTATGAACTTCTTGGATACCTGGGTCAACAAGGACCCTAACGGTACCTTATCCACAGACCTCTACAGTAAAGCAACTGATAGAAATAGTCTTCTCCATTTCACTAGTCTTCACCCGCCTTCCATCAAACGGGCAATACCTAAATCACAATTCCAGAGGGTCAGGCGCATAGTTACAGACAGGGATACACAGGATCAACGCCTCAGGGAAATGACAATCAAATTTGTGGTCAGGAGTTATCCCCCCTCCCTGTTAGAGGAAGCAAGACACTACACTGTCAGATCGGATATGAATATAAGGAACCGCATTCCTTTTGTACACACGTTTCCTCCTTTTGCATATATAATTCACAAATCGATACGCAAAAATTGGCACCTTTTAACAACAGCACATCCTGATGTCTCTGAATTTAGAGAACCATTTTTACCCTGCTTCAAACATCCACCAAATTTGAGAGATTCTTTGGTCAGAGCAGATTTTGGTCCCAAGTCTCCTACTAAATCCCAAAGCTTCTTACATAAACCAAAGATAGGCACTTTCCCCTGTTTGCATTGCGTCCAATGCAATAATATTCTAAAAGGGGACAAATTCACACACCCATTTTCTGGGAAGGAATTCAAAATCCAAAATTTTTTCACCTGTGATCCATCCCATGTTATCTATCTCATAAAATGCCCATGTGGTCTACTATACGTTGGCGAAACCTCTCAGGCCATACGTGATAGGATATCTAAGCATAAATCGACCATACGCTGCAAGAATCTTCTTCTCCCCATCCCCCACCATTTCATTTCCCTTGGTCATAATATATCTCAACTCAAATTCCAAGTTATAGAGCAGGTCTTACCATCTCGCCGATGGAGGGGGGGCAATAGGATCCTTCACCTTAAGAAAAGATAGGCTTTTTGGATCCACACTTTGGATACAAAGCACCCGAAAGGGTTAAATAGGGAATACGAATTGTCAGCTTTTCTGTGATATATTTTTTAATATATGTACTATAGAGGTATATAAGTATTTTCTTTCCTGGATTTTCTATGTCATTCCAGCAGCATTTATTGTATGCTTCAAGCACTATACTAACATGTCATTTCTTTTCTCTAGAGTCACTTATACTAAAGCTGTGGATTGAATTATTTTACTGCAAGTCTTCCCCTACTTTACATGAAATCCATCTGTGGTCACCTTTCTTTATGGCTTCACGATCAAAACGGATCCCTTGCACCTACTGCCCACACTGGCTCGCCCTCTATGTATTTGTCTAAGTACTGTAATAAATGTGTTTCAATCTCATCTAACCTGTTGGTTGTTTCATTAATTCCATTTATCCAGATACTCTGGTTTTCACTTCCACACTGAATCCCATGTTCTATCCCTTGTCACATAGGATTCCCTGTACTAAGATTTCTACTACACACTATAGTCCAAACGCTCCATTGCCCCTCCTCCCTCCCCTTTCACGGTCCGGAACGCAAGCAGCAAGTATAGTATGTGCTGTGGAACGCACACCCATACTACTTCCGGTTTGCTGCTTCCTGTTTTCCGAGACCTAGCGTCTATTGGCATTCTCATGTCATTAGACCCGCCCACCGCCTTCTTTAAGTGCCCGTACCTCACATTTACCAGACGAGTGGTGAATACCGTGTCTGGAGGCACAAGCGCCCCATCTGACAGCGCAATTTAAGGTAAAGTTAACCCCTGATTATATACCTGCAAGTGAGCTTTAATTATGACTTTATCTTGGTCCCATAACAGTTTCCACCTGTATGTCTCACAAGGCTCTGTCCTCCATTATAGCATTGTCCACATATGGAGTTACGTTGCTTTGCTGTAAGTACACCCCCTTACCTCCCTAAACTCTGTTCTACCTTTTTTACCTCACACTGCAATACTCTTTTCCATAGATACCTATTGAGTATAGGTTAGCAACACATCACCTGCTCACTCCACAGTGAGATTACATGGTATGTTATGCACTTTGTGGGTGTAACCTTATGGGGCATTACCATCCTTTCTGGTTCTCCTAAGGATTATGTATGGTATCTGGCCACTAGGCTCTGTACATCCTATAATATTTTATACATGACCTGTTGTATATACTTCATTTATCTATTGTTTTATATAAATATTTTTTTATAAATATTTATTTATTTTCATCTGTTGTATAGATGATGCATTTTGGTCACTGTTTACAAATTTTTGTTTCTACGTATATTTATTTTTATTTTTGTTTTATCCGTACTGTTTATTTCTGTAGTAACTGAGGAAGGTCTTGATGACCGAAACGTTTTGTTGTGTTCTACATTAAAAATCCTTTTCACCGAAACATTAAGCTGAGTGCTAGGTTTTTTATTTATCAAAGAAAAAGGTGGTTACTTTGAAGAACCTAGAATATAAAACATAATTTCAGTTGTTACACACTTTTTTGTTAAGTATATAACTTCACATGTGTTAATTCATAGTTTTGATGCCTTCAGTGTGAATTAACAATTTTCATAGTCATGAAAATAGAGAAAAATCTTTAAATGAGAAGGTGTGTCCAAACTTTTGGTCTGTACTGTAACTTGCGTTTATTTATGAAAAAATAGGTAATATGGCGAAAATTGTGAAAATTTCACAATTTTCAAACTTTGAATTTTTATTCCTTTAAAACAGAGAAATATGTCACATAAAATAGTTTCTAAATAACATTTCCCACATGTCTACTTTACATCAGCATAATTTTGGAAACAATTTTTTTTTGCTAGGAAGTTATAAGGGTTAAAAGTTGACCAGCGATTTCTCATTTTTACAACAAAATTTACCAAACCATTTTTTTTAGGGACCACCTCACATTTGAAGTCACTTTGAGGGGTCTATATGGCCGAAAATACCCAAAAGTGACACCATTCTACAAACTGCACCCCTCAAGGTACTCAAAACTACATTCAAGAAGTTTATTAACCCTTCAGGTGCTTCACAGGAATTTTTGGAATGTGGAAGAAAAAAATGAACATTTAACTTTTTAGTCACAAAAATGATCTTTTACAAACAATTTCTTTATTTTAACAAGGGTAAAAGGAGAGAATTGACAGAAAAAGTTGTGCAATTTCTCCTGAGTACGCCAATACCCCATATGTGGGGGAAAACCACTGTTTGTGTGCACGGCAGAGCTCGGAAGGGAAGGAGCGCCGTTTGACTTTTTCAAGCCAAAATTGACTGGAATTAAGATTGGACGTCATACCGCGTTTGGAGAGCCCCTGATGTGCCTAAACAGTGGAAAACCCCCACAAGTGACACCATTTTGCAAACTAGACCACCTATCTAGATGTGTGGTGAGCACTTTGAACTCCCAAGTGCTACCCACAATTTCATAACGTAGAGCCGTGAAAAAAAAATCATATTTTTTCCACAAATATGATCTTTTAGTCCCCAATTTTTTATTTTCGCAAGGGCAAAAGAGAAATTGGACCACAAAAGTTGTTGTCCAAATTGTCCTGAGTACGCTGATACCACATATGTGGGGGGGAACCACTGTTTGGGCGCACGGCAGAGCTTGGAAGGGAAGGAGTGCCATTTGACATTTTTAAACCACAATTGACTGGAATTGAGATCTGACGTCTTGTCGCATTTGGAGAGCCCCTGATGTGCCTAAACAGTGGAAATCCCCCAATTCTAACTTCAACCCTAACCCCAACACACCCCTAACCCTAATCTGAACCCTAACCAGAACCCTAACCCCCCTAATCTTAATCCCAACCCTAACCATAACCCTAACAACAAACCTAACCCTAACACACCCCTAACCCTAATCCCAACACTAACCCTAATTCAAACCCTATCCCTAATCCCAACTCTAACCCTAATCCCAACCCTAACACTAATCCCAGCCCTAACCGTAATCCAAACTCTAACCCCAACTCTAGCCCCAAGCCTAACCCTAACTTTAGCTCCAACCCTAACCCTAACTTTAGCCCCAATCGTAACCCTAACTTTAGCCCCAACCCTAACCCTAACTCTGATGGGAAAATGGAAATAAATACTTTTTTATTTTATTATTTTTCCCTAACTAAGGGAGTGATAAAGGGGGTTTGATTTACTATTTATAGTGGATTTTTATAGTGGGTTTCTATGTCTGGCAGATGACACCCTAAAAGACGCGTTTTATTGCAAAAAATAGATTTTGCATCAACATATTTTGAGAGCTATAATTTTTCCATATTTTGGCCCACAGAGTCATGTGAGGTCTTATTTTTTGCGGGACGAGTTGAAATTTTATTGGTAGCATTTTGGGCACATGACTTTTTTTATCGCTTTTTATTCAGATTTTTGGGAGGCAGAATGAACAAAAACCAGCAATTCATGAATTTCTTTTGGGGGGGCGTTTACACCATTCTGCGTGTGGTAAAATTGATAAGGCAGTTTTATTCTTTGGGTCAGTACAATTACAGCAATACCTCATTTATACCTTTTTTTTGTTTTGGCGCTTTTATACAACAAAAAATATTTTATAGAAAAAATAATTATTTTTGCATCGCTTCATTCTGACAGCTATAACTTTTTTATTTTTTAGCTGATGATGCTGTATGGTGGCTTATTATTTGTAGGACAAGATTACGTTTTCAGCAGTACCATGTTTATTTATATCCGTTATTTTGATCGCGTGTTATTCCCCTTTTTGCTCAAAAGTATGATGATAAAGGATTGTTTTTTGCCTTGTTTTTTTATGGTGTTCACTAAAGGGGTTAATTAATGGGACAGTTTTATAGGGCAGGTCGTTACGGACGTGGCGATACCAAATATGTGCACTTTTATTGTTTAGATTTTTTTTAAATTAAAATATTGCTGGAATAAATATTGATTTTTTTATTATTATTTTTAAAAATATTTTTATAGTTATTTAAAAAATTTTTTAGTTTAATTCTTAGTTTTACACTCTGTCCCACTATGGGACACTCATTTTGTGCAGGCTGATCGCTTCTACAGCATGCAGATATGCATGCTATAGAAGCTGTCAGTGCTGCAGCTCTTATAGCACTGACCTGAGAGACTTCCTGGTCATCAATGTGCATGACAGGAAGTCCCTCAGGCCTGGAGACCCGGATGTCATTGTGATGACATTGGGTCTCCATGGCAGTGATCGCGACCCCACGATATGCGGTGTGGTCTCCGATCCAAAAGCAGAGGGGCTGTAAGACTCTCTGCAGCCGCCGGAACACTTTGATCATGTTTGATCGCAGTGTGCCGGGGGTTAAAGTGCTGGGAGCGGTAGGTGACCGCTCTGGGCAATTAGTGCCGGGTGTCAGCTGACACCCGGCCGCCCTGCCCTCGTGAGCGTGGCCGATCGACTATGACGTTCTATTCCGTCCCTGGGACTTAAGGCCCAGGTTACATGGATGGGATAGTACGTCATATGGTAGAAAGGGGTTAAAGTGATGTTATGCAAATTGCTTACTTTAGTGTAAATATCACAGTACTGGGCTGTGATTGCAGGAATGAAGAAACCTCTATGGTATAAAACAAGGTTTTGTTCAACCAACATATTTCAAACCAACTAGTACCTTTTGGAAAAAGGTCCCCGTCCAGTGCCAAAATGCATTGGCTGAATAAAAACCTTATTTTTCACCAAAAAGGATTCTTCATTTTTGTAAACGCTGCCCAAGTTATGTGATATTTCCATTGAAGTGATTTACTATTTGGGAGAATTTCTCCTCTAGCCATGAGGCTGCGGCTGCAGATTCTAAGGCTCCTATAGGTGCGGTGTCTCTATACAACCCCCCAAGTTAGTTATTTCTGTTGTGGTATTGATCTATTGTGCGTTTCTGTCCCTATCATACCACGGGACACTGGAAATTGTGGCTTTTAAGCTGAAAGGAAAGGGTAGAGCTGGTGGATAGAAGTTGATTCTTAAGTCATGTAGAGGTATATGCTTACAATCACTGTTGTTAAAATTGTTTCAATTTGGGATGGTGTTAGAGGGCAGGCAAACTGGGCAATTGCTCAAAGCAGCTATCTCCAAAAAGGCTTCACTAGAATTGTTCCATTAAAGCTTCTTGATACCACAGACACACAGATTAAATGCTTCTTTTGATCGGGCAGCGACTAATTGTCACAGATGTGTCAGAGGCAAGTCTATGCAGTTTGCTTTGCAGACTTTTGCCTGGTCCTTCTGACACTAGGACCCAGTGGCCACCTTCCCCCACTCACATGTAGTAATTACCCCCCCCTAATCCTCCTTAGTCAGGCCTCATCTGGAATACTGTGTTTGGTACTGGGCGTAACATTCTAAAAAACACATTGAAAAACTGGAGCAAGTTCAGAGAAGAGTGACCAGGATGGTGAGCGGACTGCATTTCCCACGACGAACGGTTAAAGGATTTGGGAATGTTTAGCTTGCAAAAAAGAAGACTAAGTGGAGACTTAATAGCTGTCTACAAATATCTGAAGGGCTGTCCTTTTGATGATATGCCGATGATCCCATTTGATAACATGTCTTAGGTGGTGTGACTATATGACACCTGAAGCTTAGCACGTGACTTACGGGTACAAGGTGGCGTTCGGTGTAAGCAATCTATGCGATTATTGGCATTAGGTATGTGACTTGTCAGTGCCAGAGGCGTAACTACCGGGGTCGCATGGGTCGCCGCTGCTACGAGGCCCGGAGTGATTAGGGGCCCGCCCCGGGCGCAGCCGGCTAGGGAGCGCAGTCGGGCCCCCTAAAGCGGCGGTCCGCAATGTCTCCCCCGGCAGCTGCATTCTGCCACTACTCAGACTGGGAGACGGCTGTTCACTGTGCCGGCTGTCAAACCGACAACTGGCATAGAAAAGCTGCAGCGCGCCAGCTCCCAGGGAGCAATTGTACTCACATCTTACAGACGCGAGTACAATTAAAGCTATGATGGTAGGGACTAGAATGGAGTTGATTTTTTGAGGTGATGATGTCACAGGACGGGGCGGAGACATCATCACCTCAAAGAATCAACTCCATTCTAGTCCTATAGCAGGAAGCTGCCTTTTGCTGAGGGAGCTTGAGAAAAGAAGCTGGAAATGAGCGGCTTCTTCATGGATCTGTGAGAGGAGAGGACGGATGGGGCTGCACCATGGAGCTGTGTGAGGAGAAGACCGAAAGGCTGCACCATGGATCGTTGTACAAATGGGAATGAGGACGCAGGACTCCATGTGAGTGCTCTGATTAGGTATTTTGGAAAGTGGTGATGGTACTTGAGAGGGGCTGCATAGGGAAGATGATGATGAAGTCCTGTGTGGAGAATTGGGAGGGTTTCCACTGTTTATGCACATCAGGGGTCTCCAAATGCGACATGTCACCCACCATTGATTCCAGCCAATTTTGCGTTGAAAAAGTCAAACGGTGCTCTCTAAGCCATACCATGCGCCAAAAAGTGGCTTTAACCCACATACAGGAGAAATTGCACAACAAATTTTGTGGTCCATTTTCTCCTGATACTCTTGTGAAAATAAAAAGGTTTGGTTCCAAAGTAAATTTTTTTATGAAAAAAGAAAAATGTTCATTTTTTCCTTCCACATTGCTTTAGTTCTCGTGCAGCACCTGAAGGGTTAATAAACTTCTTGAATGTGGTTTTGCGCACCTTGAGGGGTGCACTGTTTAGAATGGTGTCACTTTTGGGTATTTTCTTTTACATTGGCCCCCAAACTAACTTCAAATGTGAGGTGGTCCTAAAAGAATGGTTTTACAAATTTTGTTGGAAAAATGAGAAATCGCTGATCAAATTTTAACCCTTTTAACGTCCTAACAAAAAAAAATATGCTTCCAAAATTGTGCTGATGTAAAATAGACATGTGGGAAATGGTATTTAGTAACTATTTTGTGTGATATGACTCTGATTTAAGGGCACAAAAATTAAAATTTGAAAATTGCAAAATTGTCAAATTTTTTGCCAAATTTCCATTTTTATCATAAATAAACGCAATCATATCAAAGAAATTTTACATTAACATTAAGTACAATATGTCACAAAAAAGCAATCTCAGATTCAGTGGGATTCCTTGAAGCGTTTCAGAGCTATAACCTCATAAAATGACAGTGGTCAGAGTTGTAAAAATTGGCTTGGTCATTAAGTACAAAATTGGCTCTGTCACTAAGGGGTTAAAGAAATGAAAAAATGGGATGATGTGATATTTTGGAGAGAAGATAAGGAAAGTAATTTGGTCATTCTAAAAAGGGAATATTACATATAGGATGATTTAAAACAACTAAATGATGTCAATACTTACCTTCCACAAACAAGTGACCTCACCTATAAATTTTAAAATTTGTTGAGAATTTTACTGAGAAAACATGTAAACTATAACATCTTATCCAACAAAAAAAGGTGAAAAATTGCTACCTGAATTCCCTATAAAACCTCACTGGTACAGTATTCCGAAGCTGCATAAATCTTTACAAACGCCCCCTGGTCGTCCAATAATTTCTGGTGTTGCTTCATTAATGAACCTATCTACATATTTAGATTGGCTGTTAAAAACCCTCTTACTGAGAATTCCATCCTAGTTAAAAGATTCAGGAGATATTTTGCAAGCATTATCTAATATAGATTGGCAGGATGACTTTTCTTTAGTTTCTATAGATGTTGAATGCTTTCACACCAGAATTCCTCTAAAAGTGGGAATAGAGGTTGTTAAAAACATCTTAAATAACACAAATAAAAGTTCAGAATATATTGCATTTGCGAATGAAGATTTAGGGTATGTGCACACGATCAGGAATGGCTCAGTATTTGCTTAGGATTTGACGCAGGTGAAATTTGCGCCAAATCTGCATCTGAGATCACTGGCAGCCGGTCATCTGCTTTTTTGATGCATTTTTCACATGCGTTTTTGATGCATTTTTTCATTGCATGCTTTTTTTTGTAACTTGAAATAAAGCTCATTGAAAGTTGGCTTCTGGGAAGGAAAAAAAGTGATTTCCTGTTTGTACATATATTGGGGTATGTGCACACGGTCAGTAAACGCTGCAAGTTGGACGCTTCGTACATCTTCAGCGTCCAACCCACAGCGTCCAACTGTTACAGCATAGTGGATGGGATTTCAAGAAATCCAATGTCCAATACGCGTGCACCGATACCTGCGGCTCACCTGCAGAGACGGACATGCGGTGTGTCTTTAAGACCACAGCATGTCAATTTATGTAGCGGAGATGCATCTCCGCTGCATAAATTACCCATACACTCATTAGATGCGGTAAAACCGCATTATCTACCTAGTCACATGTGTAATAATAATTTTAAAAAAATGGCGTGGTTTCCCCCTATATTTGTTAACAAGCCAAAGTCAAGCAGACTACTGGGACTGATAATTCAAGCTGGTAACGATCCAATATACATGAACCTTACCAGCCTGATAATACCAGGCCACAGCAATCTGCTTATCTTAATAATAATAATCTTTATTTATATGGCGCCAACATATTCCGCAGCGCTTTACAGTTTAACAGTTTCAAAACACAAGTCATAAGTTACAACGTTAACAATACAATAACACTATGTAACAAATTTTTATTTATTTTTTGTTCCTGGGTCCAAAGTGTGTTTTCCTAACCCGTTATGCCTAAAACAAATAGAAAATAGTTGTTGTTCCACAAAAACTTTGCTTTTGTGATCAGGACATTGAAATTTTGAAATTTGTCTGTTTTCGGGAAAATTCTCGATTCTTATTCAATACGGAGTAGTCTTCTAGAATATTGTTTAACTGCTAGAATTGTGCAGAAGTTTCTACAAATTTCCAGAATTATCTGGAAGTGTCTAGAAACTTTTAGAACTTTCTAGAACGTTCTCAGACTGTTCAATAGTAGTCATACAAGTACCTCATTTCACATGCGAATATTGCACATGCGAATATTGCAAGAAAACTCTTGAAGGTAAGGTGAATAATTGCTGCTCGTTTACATGGCAGTGCTTTATTTTGTAGAATCTCAATGATTTAGATCGAGTACAGTTTAACCCCTTACTGCCCGCGGACGGAATAGTACGTCCGTGGCCAGTATCCCCCCGATTTGATGAGGGCTCCGGCAGTGAGCCCGCATCAAAGCCGGGACATGTCAGCTGTTTTGAACAGCTGACATATGCCCGCAATAGGCACGAGTGGAATCGCGAATATGCACACCGCTGACCCACGTCATGTGATCGGGGGTCATCGGTGCATCGGCATAACAATCAGAGGTCTCCTTGAGACCTCTAAGGCTGTTATCTCGGATTGCTATGAGCACAACCCTGTGGTCTGCGCTCATAGCAATGCAGTAATTCTGCTACATAAAGGTGATCTGAGCATCACCTCTATGTAGCAGAGGCGATCGAGCTATGGCATCTTCTAGACTCCCATGGGGACGATTGAAGCATACTAAAAGTAAAAACAAATGTTTTAAAAAAAAAAAAAAGTTCAAATCACCCCATTTTCGCCCCATTCAAAATAAAACAATAAAAAAAATCAAACATACAAATATTTGATATCACCGTGTTCAGAATCGGCTGATCTATCAATAAAAAAAAGGATTAACCTGATCGCTAAACGGCGTAGCGACAAAAAAAGTCAAAACGCCAGTATTACCTTTTTTTGGTCGCTGCGACATTGCATTAAAATGCAATAACGGGCGATCAAAAGAACGTATCTGCATAAAAGTGGTGTCATTAAAAACGTCAGCTCGGTAACGCAAAAAATAAGCCCTCACTCAACCGGAGATCATGCAATTTTTTTTTAGCAAACTTAGATAAAGTAGAACCTAGACATGTTTGGTGTCTATGAACTTATAATGACCTGGAGAATTATAATGGCAGGTCAGTTTTAGCATTTAGTGAACTTAGCAAAAAAGCCAAACAAAAAACAAGTGTAGGATTGCACTTTTTTTGAAATTTCACTGCACCTGAAATTTTTTTCCTGTTTTCGAGTACAAGACATGCTAAAACCAATTGAGTCTTTCAAAATTACAACTCGTCCCACAAAAAGTAAGCCCTCACATGGCCATATTGATGGAAAAACCTCTGAAGGTGCTGATGCCACCACTGCATATCAAGTTAGGCCTCATCAAGCAATTTGTCACGGCTCCTGACAAGGAGTCAGCTGCTTTCAATACCTCCAAGATCTCTTTCCAAAGCTGTTCGAGGCAAAGGTCAAGCCTGGTATCTTCTTCGGACCACAGATCAAGTAGATCATAGAATGTGACGAGTTCGCCAGGCTGCTGAAAAGGACAGAGAAAACAGCTTGGAATAGTTTCGTTGCAGTGGTTCATGGCTCCCTGGGTAATCACTAGGCTAAAAACTATGTGCAGTTGGTTCAGACTCTCATAAAGAATTACGCCATAATGGGATGCAGAATGTCTCTCAAAGTCCATATCCTTGACGCTCATCTTGACAAGTTCAAGGAGAACATGGGCTCTTACTCAGAGGAGCAAGGCGAGCACTTTCATCAAGAGATATTGGACTTTGAACGTCATTACCAAGGACAGTATAACGAAAACATGATGGGGGACTACATTTGGGGCTTCTTCGATTAAGCGATTTGCTGTACACTCACAAATCTAGAAAAACTACTAATTTCTGAAACTTTTTGAGTGAGTTTTGATTGTCTTTATCTATTTACCATGCAAGTGTTGTTTTTTATTAGACCGCATGAACGAAAATATAATAATTTCCTTTTTTTTGACACAATAAATACAAAATTTTCTGGCCTGTGGTCATAAAATCAAAGTTTGTGCTGAATGTAGTAGTTTTTCCATAGTCTTTAAACATAAGCAGTTGAAATATTACACTTGGAAGCCAGAAACAAAAATTGTGTTACATAGTGTAATTAAAGCAAAATAAGCCGCCCCTGCTCGTGAGAGCTTACAATCTACAGCTTTTTCCTTGGATGTTTAGCAAAAATAGTGGGATCCCCTCCAAAAAATATAGCGTGGGGTCCCCCTATTTTTGTTAACCAGCCAAGGAAAAAGCAGACAGCTGCAGCCTGGTATTCTCAGGCTGGCGAGGTCCATAGATTTTGGCCCTCACCAACCTAAAAATAGCAGCCCGCATCTGCCCCAAAATTGGCGCATCCAAAGATGCTCCAATTGTGGCACTGTACCCAGCTCTTCCCACTTGCCCTGTCTCAGTGGCAAGTGGGTTAATATTTATGGGGTTGATGTCACCTTTGCATTGTCAGGTGACATCAAGCCCACAGGTTAGTAATGGAGAGGCGTCTATAACACACTTATCCATTACTAATACTATAGTTATATGGTAAATAAAGGCACAGCCAGAATAAAGTCCTTTAATTGAAATAATGACACAGACTCATTTAATAGATCTTAATTAAACCATACTTACTGCATTGCCTATTCCACTGATGCCCTCGTTTCCTAGAAGAGAATTAAAATAAAAAAGCAACAATATCCTTACCTGCCTGCCAAGAAGATATGCATACTGTCGCATGATGAGTCCAGCTCTGCTAAAGCTAGATGCCTTTGGCTGAATGGTGGCATTATGCCGCCATTCAGCCTGACATCCAGACACAGAGAACATTGAAGATAATCACCAGAGATAACACAGTCTCCGGCGATCACGTGCACGGCAGTTCTCGCGGTCAACTGATCGATTGTGAGAATTGCACTGTACTTCCGGATGAAACAAGGTATGGCATTATTTACATTAGTACACCTGCTTAGTAAGCTGCGTTCCCGCACTTAATACGCATGTGACTAGGAAGATAATGCGGTTTTACCGCATCTAATGATAGTGAATGAGTAATTTACACAGCGGAGACGGAGAGCCTCCGCAACATAAATAGACATGCTGTGGTCTGGAAAGACGCACCGCACGGGCATCTCAGCAGTGAAGCCGGAGGCATCCATGCACGCATAGTGGCCATGGGATTTCTTGAGCTTCCATCCACTATGCTGTAATATCCGGTCACTGTGGGTTTGACACTGTGGAGGTGCGCAGTGTCCCGTCCACAGCGTTTACTATTATGTTTTGGTAGCTGAGAGCAGGCAAAAAACGGCAATACACCAGAAAGGTTGGAATCTATTGGATTGCAGTACCCTGACTAACCACCACAACTAAAGGCAGCCATGGAGCGTTCCTACGTTGGTCCTAGACGCCTCGTCACAGCCTGAGAGATTAACTACACCTAAAGAGGAAAGCTATCTCCCCCGGAGCAGATCCCCAAAGAACATAGGAAGCATGTAATGGTGGTTAGACAAGAGGAAATACAGACACAGACAGAAAAATAGTATGAGCAAATGCTGGGGGGAACCTGGCTAACCTCACAGAAATGCAGAGAAATATGCAAATGGTAAGCACAAAAACAAAAACAGAAAATATCTTATCTGAAAGCAGAAGAAGAGGCAAGACTCAGCAAGCTTCCAAGTGAACCAGGAACCACAGTTGAGACAAGAACAATTGATCACCGGCAACCATGATGGGAGGGAACCTCCCTTATATCAAGCCAGTCTGTGAATCCTGATTGCCAATCCTCATTGAATGGTTCAGTACTGTTTGTAACCACCAGAGGGAGCTTCTGCTCAGAATTCATTTCTAAAACATTCACAACAGTTTACTGACCATGGGAACTTATCCTTGGAATTTGTTTTATTCCATAATGCCTTTAAGTTTATGGATAAATGGTACCTCCAGCTGGTTGATACAGCCATGGGCAGTAGAGTTGAGCGAAACAGGTCGGTCAGATTCATAAGTCGCCGACTTTCGCCAAAGTTGACTATAGCGTGAAGTCAGCTATGCGGTCGGCAAAACGAGCGCCAAAGTCGGTTTTCCCAGAATGCTTGCAGGTACCGCCACCATCTTATAGAAGGGCATTGCAGTTATTGGCTTGCTTTGGGGGGCGTCATAGTGTCTATAAAAGCCCTGACAGCCGACCTCCATTTTACTTCTGCCGATCTTAACAGTAGGGAGAGGTTGCTGACGCTGTTTATCAGTAGAGAGAGAGTTAGGGCTGGAAAGAGAAGTTCTTATGTGCTTGTGCTGATAGCAATTGTGCTGTACAGTTAGTGTGCAGTGATGGGGAGGCTTTTCTTGTGTGCCGCAGCGCTGGTTATTAGGCTGCCTGATAGCTGTATTGCTGTGTGTACACTGCTGTGCAGACTGCTTTTTACACAGCACTAATACTTCCATTCTTTTTTTCAGCACAGTTACCAACCGTTCATTTTTTCCCACATCGTATAGAGCTGTACGCTCCTCACACATTACCGTGTACCGGCTGGTATCACGGACAAATACATGCTGACTATCTGTGTGTGACTCCGGAAATATAAACGGAGATTTAAATTTTCCCCTTCACTGTATACAGCTGTACGCTTCTGATACAGTACTGTTTTTCTGCCTTTTATATTATGGTCAGATCCATACTGAGTGAGCGTCTGTGTGTGACTCCGGAAATATATACAGAGATTTAAATTTTCCACTACACTGTATACAGCTGTACGCTTCTGATACAGTACCGTTTTTCTGCTTTGTGTATTTCGGTCAAATCCATTCTGAGTGAGCGTCTGTGTGTGACTCCGGAAATATATACGGAGATTTAAATTTTCCCCTACACTGTATACAGCTGTACGCTTCTGATACAGTATCGTTTTTCTGCCTTTTGTATTACCGTCAAATCCATACTGAGTGAGCGTCTGTGTGTGACTCCGGAAATATATATGGAGATTTAAATTTTCCCCTACACTGTATACAGCTGTACGCTTCTGATACAGTACCGTTTTTCTGCTTTTTGTATTTCTGTCAAATCCATACTGAGTGAGCGTCTGTGTGTGACGCTCCTCATACAGTGCCATATATCTGCTGGTATTTTTGGTACATTTTCCCAAATATGAGGAAGTATGTTGGAAGAGGCAGCGGACTTGGGCGGGGGGGGGGCCAGCTGGTACTGATGGTGGTGGTGGTGCAGCTGCTGGTAGTGCCAAAAGCACAATAGCACCAAAGGCAGGAGGTGTTGAGCCTGCGTCATCGTCTGGCTCCAGAAGGCCTGGAAGGCTCCCTTTTCTAGGAGTAGATAAACCGCTTTTAAAGCCGGAGCATCAGGAACAGGTTTTGGCTCACATTGCCAAAACAGCCTCCAGCTCTATCGCCTCCTCTTCTGAAGTTTCTAAAACTGCAAGCACTGAGTCGTCAGTGCAAGCTCCTGGTCAGGAACAACACCTTTCCTTGTGTCCTTCACCCCCACCAAAAGTGAAGGATGCGGCAGGCCACACTTCAGATTAATCCTTGGAGATATTTTCACATACCATGCCTGGGTTATCAAGTCAAATCCTGAATTCCCCAGTCCAAGATGAATCTGACATGGTGTGCATTGATGCACAGCCACTGCTATATGATTCTGCTGGTACATTCACCCAGAGCACTACATTGCCCTCGCTGTCTACTGAGCCAGAATCTGACCCTGATGAAACTCAGGTGCCCCTTCCCGCATACTATACCACCTTACACGGTGACACAGAGGAAGGTGCAGATGAAATTGAAGAGTAGGTGATGGATGATCCAGTTGTTGACCCAGATTGGCATCCATTGGGGGAAGAGGGTGCCACTGGTAATAGGTCAGAAGAGGAGGAGGATCTGCAGCAGTCATCGACATCGCAGCTGCGGTTATCTGGCAGGCCCGTAGCAGTCCAAAAATGTGTTAAAAAACAAAAAGAGTTGCAGGACAGCTTGGCCAGACGGTCA
>JARQOD010011855.1:0-21867 GCA_033576555.1 Oophaga sylvatica
TACAGCAGGAACGGTTGGCTGTAATCAGGATAGGTCAAGATTTCATCACCTGTAAGGATCTCTTTCATCTTTTGGAATGCTTCAGCCTGTTCCTTACCCCAATTAAAGGGAGGGTTTCTGCTCTTTAGGGATTGTCCTACTAAGAGGTCCTGTAGAGGCGCTGCCTTCTTCGTGTAATCTTTCACGAACCTCCTGTAGTAACCCGTTAGTCCCAGGAACTGTCGCACTTCCTTGAGGTTCTTCGGCTCCGGCCATTTCTGGATGGCGGTGACTTTCTCTGAGTCCGGCGCTACTCCCTCTGAACTGACGATGTGCCCCAAGTATTGTACCTTCTGTTTGAGTAGATGGCATTTGGAGGGTTTCAACTTCATCCCGTACCTGGACAGGGACTCGAATACTTCTGCCAGGTGCTTCAGATGGTCCTCATATGTCTTGGAGTACACGATGACGTCGTCTAGGTATAGCAGCACGGTTTCAAAATTGAGATGTCCCAGGCAATTCTCCATCACTCTCTGAAATGTTCCCGGGGCACTGCTGAGCCCAAACGGCATTCTGTCGAACTCAGAGCCCCATTGGGGTGGTGAAAGCCGTTTTCTCACGATCCTCCTCAGCCACAGCCACTTGCCAGTACCCACTAGTCAGATCAAGGTAGAAAAGTAGTTAGCCGTTTTCAGAGCAGCTAAGGACTCCTCAATTCGTGGTAATGGGTAAGCATCTTTATGTGTTATGCGATTCACTTGCCTGTAATCCACACACATTCTCATACTACCATCTTTCTTTTTAACCAGAACTAGAGGTGCTGCCCAGGGGCTACAACTATCCCTTATCACCCCGGCTTCCATCATATCATGTAACATTTCCTTAGCTTTCTGATAATGGGCTGGAGGTATAGGCCTGTACCGCTCTTTGATGGGAGGATGACCACCTGTAGGGATATGATGCTGTACTCCCTTAATGGCCCCAAAGTCGAGGGGGTGTTTACTAAACACTTGTGCGTACTCTTGTACCACCCGTAATACCCCTTGTTTCTGGTGGGCGGGAGTGGTGTCTGTCCCGACATGGAGTTGCTGACACCAATCCGCCACCTGAGTTGCCGGGTCATTATCCTCCGCTAGTTGGCGGGAGTCTAAGGACTCAGTCGGGAGAATAGAATTATTATCGACGGCATGTAATTTAGCAACTGTTGCATAACGGGGTAAATTTACTTCATCATCTCCCCAGTTGAGAAGCCGTACCGGTACTCTCCCATTTATCACTTCCACTACCCCCTCGCTGTCATGAGTGTGGGTCTATGTTCTGAGCAATGGGGTTCTACTACTGCTTGGTAGTTTTGTCCTCTCAGACCTATGGCTGCCCTACACCATATTATCATTTCACTCATTGGGGTATCACAATAGGATTCGAGTCGGTGACCCGTACATTACCAATTTCGCCGTCTGTAAGCTTCGCTTGCTGCTGGCACATCAGGGCCCGGATCTCTCTCTGGATCACTCCCTTCTGCCTTGGTCGGGCAATCTCAGCGAGCTGTTGGAGTAGAAACACAACTTCTCCCAGACAGTTACTGATAATGTTAGTACCCAAAATTATATTTAAACCGTTCTCTTCATTTACAGTCTTTACTACTAGAAGCCCCTGGTCTTTCAACTCCTCTCTGCCCACTTTCACATCCACACTTTTGGTCCCGAGTACTTCCACAGGGAGACCATTAGAAGCATACACGGTAAAGTCAGGGCTCGGGGGTTGAAGACTATCCATAGACCAGAACTTCGTATATAGGGCATCAGGTATTATGGTCACCTGAGACCCAGTATCTAGCAACGCCGGAACTGCAATCCCATCCAGAATGATGGACAGGTAGGGTCGTCCACCCACGAACCTGCGGTTCCAATCTAAGGGGCCTGACGAGTCTCCACCTGGGTGTTGGCCCTCGGACCCAGGTTCTGCCCGTTTAAAGGACACTGTGCAGACATATGACCTTTCCGGTTGCAGCGGTAACAGATGATCTCCCGGCGAGGAGGGTGCTGGTCAGGGGTTGCTCCTGGGGGTGGCGTTGTCCTCCTCCGGTGGGGCGACGTCCTCCTTCTCCTCCGGTTCATCCATGGGACATCCTCCGGGCAGTCGGCTAATAAGATCTTTCCTTCTTCCTCTTTCCGCAGCTGCAGGGCACTCATCACAGCAGCCAGATTTTTAGTCAACTGACGCACTTCCGAGCGCAGACAGTCCAATTCACTAGGGGGCGTCACCTGCGTTTTGGCTTCTGCCGCTAGCGGGGAAAAGGTGGGTACTGCCGGTTCCAGAGTGACTTCACCCTGGTGATGTTGGGTTGCCACTTCAGGTTTGCCCAGGGGTCGCAGTCCTCTTATTGCCATGTCCTTTAGGGCATCAAAGGTGGCATCTGGATGATCTAAAGACCACCAATTTACAGTTCTGCGTTCCGCTTGGGACCTCAGTCCTTGCACAAATTGTTCTTTCAGCATCTTATTTTCATCAATGACACTTATGGTATTAACCTGCTTGAGGGCTCTCAGGGCCCCTTGTAGTCGGCAGGCATAGTCCCTTATACTGTCACTTGGTTGCTGTGAACAGTTGTAGAATGCCATCCGGAGATCTGTTTCGGTGCGATCTTCAAAAATGGCCTGTAACTTTAAGAGGATCGCAGGCACCAACTCCTGATCCGTGGTAGCCCAAGTCTCCACTTCTCTCTCAGCAGCGCCAGTTAGCTGCCCTATTAATACTGCAGCTTTTTGCCTCTCAGACATAGAGTACATTTCCAGGACACTGCATATCTTCCGTTTGAATCCTGCTAAAGTGCCTGGCTCGCCGCTGTACTGGGGGAGCCATTTCGCCCCAGGCATATATGGGAGCGTTAGTGGCATGAGCGGGACTACCGGGCCGGGTGCTGGGCCTGCACCCCCATCCGGCGCTACAATGCCACGCGGCGCGGGGTCGGGGCCTCCGGCTGGGGCCGCACTGTCGGCCGGTTGTTGCGACATATTAGTGCCCCCTTGGTTAATCGGGGCCTACCGTTTCCAGAAGCTGCCGCTCCACAAGCACAGCGATGGGGACAGGACCTTCGTCGCAGGCGCTCTGATGTCAGAGCGTTCACTTCCTGTCCAGGACCTGCCGCTGAGTCAGAGCCGGGGGCGTGTCCGAGACTCTGCGCGCCTTTCAGGTACGCCCACCTTCTTCTCCAGCGCCTCATGGCGCGAATATGGCAGCAAATATGGCGGTATTTGGCGCCAAAAGCACAGACAGTCTTTTTCACCAAAACACTCCACAGGCACACAGGGCTCGCAATGCTGCAAGTTTCGGATCCTGTTCGTGACGCCAAGTTTTGTGACCCGCACCACAATTGTGGGTTACCAGGGCAATGGGGTACTCGGAGCCGAGCCCATGGAAGTCTATGGGATTTGTGTCACTGGCAGCGGTGGCTCGGTCCGTGGCCCTGGCGGTCAGGCGTATGATGGGGGGGATATTATTTACAGGGGATTGTAGATAACAGTTCGTGACGCCACCTGTAGTTTTCTAGTCACTAAGACCAGCGCTGCTGATAGATCTCTGAGGGGATGTTATAGCAGCTAGTGTTGGGTCCCCACAGGTGGGACGGGTCCCTCAAAGTCTATGGTTATAATGATGTAGGGTGCAGATAAATGAATCAGTCTCACACCATCCAGCGTCTTTCCATACCTTTTACTTGTCAGATGTTTAGGCAGGTCCTCCCGGGAGAGCTGGTCGAGATGGAGTAACTGCAGTCCAGGTAACAGCAAGCAGGTTAAGGCCTCCTTAACTTCAATATGATGGGTCCACTCAGCATGAACTAATTTACTTCTAATATCCAGGCTAACTCCATCTGTATGCCGGTCACTTGTGTGGAGCCCTTCTAGTGTGGAACAAGTCCTTCTATGCTAGGCTAGCTAAAGCCCTGTTCCTCCTGCACCATTACGTACCTGACACTTCAAGGGCTTGCTTTCGCGACTAAGTCATATGACTCTGGTTGTCCGTAATAGCAAGCACTCCTCGGTCCCCAGTGACCGGATAATTAGTGTAGGCAATTCACTACCTAAGGCACTGCTCCGTCCTCTCCACTGTGCCCTTCGCCCTGCTTTCCACTCTCAACACAGGCACTGCACACTTCCTAAGGTAGTACAAGTCAATCCTTTCTTGCTTCTTCCTTGGAGCTTGCTGACAGATTCTCAGTATTCTCCTAGTTCAGGAACACATCGACTGAACTTCACTGTCCTTGGGACAGGCGACTGAAGTTTCTGCTGCAAACTTTCCTTTCTTCAAAGCTGTCTCTGTCTTCGGTTAAGGAACAGCTCTGACTAGGCTAAGATGAACTGGCTCACCCTTACTAGCCTCCACTTTATGAACTGCTGACAGGAACCAACTGAGTGACTGTCTTTCACTTCACTTCCTGGAAGACTCCTCACTACTCCCCCAAAGCCAACTCTGCTCTCTGCTGCATGTCACAAGCTTATATACCCCGAGGGTGTGTCTAAAGTGTGAATGGATGATATGAGCTTTAACTGTTACCTTTCTGTGCAGACTCCAGGATTTTATGTGTGCCTTACATACCAGGGCTACACATCCCCCTTGGTAAAATACAGCACTCCCGGGCTGTGAAATAGACAAAGAAAGAATTTTGTTTTGCATTTAAACAATTAACATCAAACTCTTCCCAGCAGGGAGGTACGAAATTCTTAAACGTTGCATTGTATACAATGGACAGAAAAATACAAAAGTATCAACATCAAGACATTCAATAAATACACAGTATTCTTGTGAAGGACCCGCACCAAACCTTCAACGTGGGTCCTGGGTGGGCTGCAGGACATTTGACTGCAGACCTCGCTCAGTGCCACACCACACGGGTTTTATGTTCAGAGGTAAGTCAAGGCTTCGTGTGAAACCAAGACAAGGCACAAAGTGCAACTATTTACAGGATACAGTTTTTGGGCTGGCTCAGTCCTCAGCCACGCAGTCCATTATAAGACATTTTCAAGTAATTCACATTCTATCACAATACTTTAAATTCCTTCAAGTGCAATAAACTTCTTTATACAACTTTATACAATTGATCATAGATAATAACCCTTTTCTGAGTCATAATAACTATTTGTTAGGACTACTGTTGATAACGAATAGGTAGCTTCCCTTTCGTTGTTCGTTCCGATCTACGTGGAGTAGCATCAGGTATATTGGTCTCTGATCTATCTGTTCTGCGTAACGACAAACTATAATACTGCCTCAATCTTTCTATGGATCTGGCAAGCGTACTGAGGGCTGGGCGGTGTGAGTCAGCTTCACCAGGGGATCCCATAGCATGGGGCGCTGCTTCTGGTGATTCTACTTCTTGAGATTCTGCAGGCTGGGGTTCTGCTGGAATAGGTACCTCTAGAACTGGCTCTATTGGCACAATGGGTACGACTGGAGGTAGAGTTTACTCTTGTGGCTGATAAAACTGCAACACAGGAATGATTACCGCATCTCCCAGTCTGGGCCAATCCGCAGGTAAATCTCCCAGATCCGTGTGTATGACCTCCTCTTCACTTTCTTCTCGATTGACGACAGGGTTCTCTTCACGAAGCTTTAATGGCTCTGGACACAATTTTAAATGGTCTCTAGACACAGTGGCGGTCGTTCTTCCTCCATCCTTACTGATGATACAGACTTTTCTGTTATCATATTTGGAATCTTGTACGACATATGGTTCTTGTTCCCACTGGTTGTCCAACTTGTGCATCTTCCTTTTCCTTTTTAACACCATTTCTCCAGGCACCAAAGGCTTAGCGGGAGCATTCTTGTTGTAAATATTCTCCTGCTTTTCCCGAGCTTTATTAAGACTTTCTTCTACGCAGGCTTGCACTCTTCTGTATTGCTCTTGCCGATTTGTGTCCCAATTTTCCAACGGTGTCATCTGCCTCTGGTTCCACCACACCAAGTTCCAAGTCCATTGGCAGTCTTCCAGGCCTTGCCTCTCATAAGGTAAGCTGGCGTGCAGTTGGTAGAACTCACTGGTATGTGGTTGTACAAGTCAACCAGGTCAGGTAACAATTCTGGCCACCGATTTCTTTCTTCCAGCGGTATGGATTTTAGCAAGTCAACGACAATGTGGTTCATTTTCTCGCAAAGGCCGTTGGTTTGGGGGTGGTATGGCGTCGTTCTAATTTTCTTACACCCATACAAGTGACAAAATTCCTTAAACAGATCCGCTTCAAAAGCAGGGCCTTGATCAGTCAGTACCTGCTCTGGATACCCATGTGGTCTGCAGAAGCTTGCTTGGAAGGTCCTTGCTGCCGTCACTGCTGTCTGATCCTTGACGGGGATGACCACCAAAAATCTCGAATAATGATCCACCATGGTCAGGGCATATGAGTATCCAGACCTGCTGGCGACAATTTGACGTGGTCCAAGGCCACGATCTCCAAGGGACGAGTCGTCCGGATAGGCTGCAGGGGTGCCTTCTGACTACCGTAGTCCTTTCGTCTGAGACCACAGGGTCCACAGTTCCGACACCACCTCTCGATGGAGCTGCGCATTCCTACCCAGTAGAACGGCACCTCAACAGGGTCTCCAGCTTTCTCCAGCCAAAGTGTCCTGCTTGATCGTGGTACGCTTCCAACACCATTTGGACGTCTGCCTTGGGGACCACTATCTGCCATACCATCTCATGGGTCCTGGGGTTGACGTATCTCCTGCACAACTTCTCACGGTATAGGAACAACCGGCTTCTCTCATTCCACAGGAGCTTTGCTGACATAGGTGCATCTTTTTCCAAGGAGGAACCTTCCTGTCTTAACAACTCCTTGATACGGCTGACCACTGGATCGCTGTCCTGAGTCTCTTTCCAGCTGTGATGGGGTAAGGGATTTAATGTTGCGCCATACTGCTTTCTGTAGACACAGCTGCTCATGGATTATCCCATTTCGATGGAACGCAGGTAGCTCAATTTCTTCCAGGTCGTCCGATTCTTCTTCCGTGTCAGATTCATGTCGGCATTCGGGACAATGCGTCGGCGTTAGCATTCTTACGGCCTGCCCGGTACTTGATGGTAAACTGGTAATTTGACAACCGAGCCATCCAACGCTGCTCCATGGCTCCCAGCTTGGCTGTTTCCAGGTGCGTTAACGGGTTGTTGTCTGTGTACGCCGTGAACTTGTTGGAGGCAAGGTAGTGCTTAAATCTTTCAGTAATGGCCCAGACCAGCGCCAGAAACTCCAGCTTGAAGCTGCTATAATTTTCCGGATTCCTCTCAGTTGGCCTGAGTTTTCTGCTGGCTATGCGATGACTTTTTCTTGGCCATTCTGCTTCTGACTGAGAACTGCTCCTAAACCTTCATTACTGGCATCGGTGTACAGCAGGAACGGTTGGCTGTAATCAGGATAGGTCAAGATTTCATCCCTGTAAGGATCTCTTTCATCTTTTGGAAATGCTTCAGCCTGTTCCTTACCCCAATTAAAGGGAGGGTTTCTGCTCTTTAGGGATTGTCCTACTAGGAGGTCCTGTAGAGGCGCTGCCTTCTTCGTGTAATCTTTCACGAACCTCCTGTAGTAACCCGTTAGTCCCAGGAACTGTCGCACTTCCTTGAGGTTCTTCGGCTCCGGCCATTTCTGGATGGCGGTGACTTTCTCTGGGTCCGGCGCTACTCCCTCTGAACTGACGATGTGCCCCAAGTATTGTACCTTCTGTTTGAGTAGATGGCATTTTGAGGGTTTCAACTTCATCCCGTACCTGGACAGGGACTCGAATACTTCTGCCAGGTGCTTCAGATGGTCCTCATATGTCTTGGAGTACACGATGACGTCGTCTAGGTATAGCAGCACGGTTTCAAAATTGAGATGTCCCAGGCAGTTCTCCATCACTCTCTGAAATGTTCCCGGGGCACTGCTGAGCCCAAACGGCATTCTGTCGAACTCACAGAGCCCCATTGGGGTGGTGAAAGCCGTTTTCTCACGATCCTCCTCAGCCACAGCCACTTGCCAGTATCCACTAGTCAGATCAAGGGTAGAAAAGTAGTTAGCCGTTTTCAGAGCAGCTAAGGACTCCTCAATTCGTGGTAAATGGTAAGCATCTTTATGTGTTATGCGATTCACATTGGCCTGTAATTCCACAACACATTCTCATACTACCATCTTTACTTTTTAACCAGAAATAGAGGTTGCTGCCCAAGGGCTACAACCTATCCCTTACTCACCCGGCTTCCATTCATTAATCCATAGTAACATATTCCTTACTTTCTGATAATGGGGCTGAGATGGTATAGGCCTGTACCGCTGTACACCAAGGCTTGTAAATCTCCGACGAGGGGATGTACACTACCTTTCACCGTTTCAGTTCTTGGATAAGTGGAGATGCTGTACCATGGGTCTACCTTATAATGCGATCCAGGCCCAAAGTCGAGGGGGTGTTTACTAAACACTTGTGCGTACTCTTGTACCACCCGTAATACCCTTGTTTCTGGTGGGCGGGAGTGGTGTCTGTCCCGACATGGAGTTGCTGGCACCAATCCGCCACCTGAGTTGCCGGGTCATTATCCTCCGCTAGTTGGCGGGAGTCTAAGGACTCAGTCGGGAGAATAGAATTATTATCGACGGCATGTAATTTAGCAACTGTTGCATAACGGGGTAAATTTACTTCATCATCTCCCCAGTTGAGAAGCCGTACCGGTACTTCCCATTTATCACTTCCACTACCCCCTCGCTGTCATGAGTGTGGGTCTATGTTCTGAGCAATGGGGTTCTACTACTGCTTGGTAGTTTTGTCCTCTCAGACCTATGGCTGCCCTACACCATATTATCATTTCACTCATTGGGGGTATCACAATAGGATTCGAGTCGGTGACCCGTACATTACCAATTTCGCCGTCTGTAAGCTTCGCTTGCTGCTGACACATCAGGGCCCGGATCTCTCTCTGGATCACTCCCTTCTGCCTTGGTCGGGCAATCTCAGCGAGCTGTTGGAGTAGAAACACAACTTCTCCCAGACAGTTACTGATAATGTTAGTACCCAAAATTATATTTAAACCGTTCTCTTCATTTACAGTCTTTACTACTAGAAGCCCCTGGTCTTTCAACTCCTCTCTGCCCACTTTCACATCCACACTTTTGGTCCCGAGTACTTCCACAGGGAGACCATTAGAAGCATACACGGTAAAGTCAGGGCTCGGGGGTTGAAGACTATCCATAGACCAGAACTTTGTATATAGGGCATCAGGTATTATGGTCACCTGAGACCAGTATCTAGCAACGCCGGAACTGCAATCCCATCCAGAATGATGGACAGGTAGGGTCGTCCACCCACGAACCTGCGGTTCCAATCTAAGGGGCCTGACGAGTCTCCACCTGGGTGTTGGCCCTCGGACCCAGGTTCTGCCCGTTTAAAGGACACTGTGCAGACATATGACCTTTCCGGTTGCAGCGGTAACAGATGATCTCCCGGCGAGGAGGGTGCTGGTCAGGGGTTGCTCCTGGGGGTGGCGTTGTCCTCCTCCGGTGGGGCGACGTCCTCCTTCTCCTCCGGTTCATCCATGGGACATCCTCCGGGCAGTCGGCTAATAAGATCTTTCCTTCTTCCTCTTTCCGCAGCTGCAGGGCACTCATCACAGCAGCCAGATTTTTAGTCAACTGACGCACTTCCGAGCGCAGACAGTCCAATTCACTAGGGGGCGTCACCTGCGTTTTGGCTTCTGCCGCTAGCGGGGAAAAGGTGGGTACTGCCGGTTCCAGAGTGACTTCACCCTGGTGATGTTGGGTTGCCACTTCAGGTTTGCCCAGGGGTCGCAGTCCTCTTATTGCCATGTCCTTTAGGGCATCAAAGGTGGCATCTGGATGATCTAAAGACCACCAATTTACAGTTCTGCGTTCCGCTTGGGACCTCAGTCCTTGCACAAATTGTTCTTTCAGCATCTTATTTTCATCAATGACACTTATGGTATTAACCTGCTTGAGGGCTCTCAGGGCCCCTTGTAGTCGGCAGGCATAGTCCCTTATACTGTCACTTGGTTGCTGTGAACAGTTGTAGAATGCCATCCGGAGATCTGTTTCGGTGCGATCTTCAAAAATGGCCTGTAACTTTAAGAGGATCGCAGGCACCAACTCCTGATCCGTGGTAGCCCAAGTCTCCACTTCTCTCTCAGCAGCGCCAGTTAGCTGCCCTATTAATACTGCAGCTTTTTGCCTCTCAGACATAGAGTACATTTCCAGGACACTGCATATCTTCCGTTTGAATCCTGCTAAAGTGCCTGGCTCGCCGCTGTACTGGGGAGCCATTTCGCCCCAGGCATATATGGGAGCGTTAGTGGCATGAGCGGGACTACCGGGCCGGGTGCTGGGCCTGCGCCCCCATCCGGCGCTACAATGCCACGCGGCGCGGGGTCGGGGCCTCCGGCTGGGGCCGCACTGTCGGCCGGTTGTTGCGACATATTAGTGCCCCCTTGGTTAATCGGGGCCTACCGTTTCCAGAAGCTGCCGCTCCACAAGCACAGCGATGGGGACAGGACCTTCGTCGCAGGCGCTCTGATGTCAGAGCGTTCACTTCCTGTCCCAGGACCTGCCGCTGAGTCAGAGCCGGGGGCGTGTCCGAGACTCTGCGCGCTTTTCAGGTACGCCCACCTTCTTCTCCAGCGCCTCAGGGCGCGAATATGGCAGCAAATATGGCGGTATTTGGCGCCAAAAAGCACAGACAGTCTTTTTCACCAAAACACTCCACAGGCACACAGGGCTCGCAATGCTGCAAGTTTCGGATCCTGTTCGTGACGCCAAGTTTTGTGACCCGCACCACAATTGTGGGTTACCAGGGCAATGGGGTACTCGGAGCCGAGCCCATGGAAGTCTATGGGATTTGTGTCACTGGCAGCGGTGGCTCGGTCCGTGGCCCTGGCGGTCAGGCGTATGATGGGGGGGATATTATTTACAGGGGATTAGTAGATAACAGTTCGTGACGCCACCTGTAGTTTTCTAGTCACTAAGACCAGCGCTGCTGAATAGAACTCTGAGGGGATGTTATAGCAGCTAGTGTGGGTCCCCCACAGGTGGGACTGTCCCTCTAGTCTATGGTTATAATGATGTAGGGTGCAGATAAATGAATCAGTCTCACACCATCCAGCGTCTTTCCATACCTTTTACTTGTCAGATGTTTAGGCAGGTCCCGGGGAGCTGGTCAGGGTGGAGACTGCACGTCCAGGTAACAGCAGAGCAGGTTAGAGGCCTCCTTAACTTTCAATATGATGAGTCCAACTAGCATAGAGCTAAGTTAACTCCGAATACTCCAGCTAACTCCATAGCTGTATGCCCGGTCAGTTTTGTGGTGGAGCCTTCTATTGGTGGGAACAGAGTCCTTCTATGCTAGGCCTAGCTAAAAGTCCTTGTTCCTCCTGACCCCGATTACGTACCGACACTTCAAGGGCTGCTTTCTGCGACCTAAGGTCCAGTAAGACTCTGGTTGTCCGTTACTATGAGTGAATCAATAGCAACTCCTCGGTCCCCAGTGACCGGATAATTAGTGTAGGCAATTCACTACCTAAGGCACTGCTCCGTCCTCTCCACTGTGCCCTTCGCCCTGCTTTCCACTCTCAACACAGGCACTGCACACTTCCTAAGGTAGTACAAGTCAATCCTTTCTTGCTTCTTCCTTGGAGCTTGCTGACAGATTCTCAGTATTCTCCTAGTTCAGGAACACATCGACTGAACTTCACTGTCCTTGGGACAGGCGACTGAAGTTTCTGCTGCAAACTTTCCTTTCTTCAAAGCTGTCTCTGTCTTCTGGTTAAGGACCAGCTCTGACTAGGCTAAGATGAACTGGCTCACCCTTACTAGCCTCCACTTTATGAACTGCTGACAGGAACCAACTGAGTGACTGTCTTTCACTTCACTTCCTGGAAGACTCGTCACTACTCCCCTCCAAGTCCAGACTAGACTGACTTGTCTCTGCTGCATGTCACAAGCTTATATACCCCGAGGGTGTGTCTAAAGTGTGAATGGATGATATGAGCTTTAACTGTTACCTTTCTGTGCAGACTCCAGGATTTTTATGTGTGCCTTACATACCAGGGCTACACAGTTGCAGACAGAGCGTGCATTTCCTAGTGCTCCAGGTAGGGGGACCAGGGGAGTGGGCCTCGATGAATGGGTATGAGGTTATCATGGTTGCAAAAACATGTAGAGGATCGTGGCAGGGTGTTAGAAATGAGTGTGGGGATGTGTTGAGGAGGGCCAGGATTTGGGGATACGTCGCCAGCAATGAGGAGTAGCAGACAGAGTGTTGGAAGGTGGGAGCAGGATAGGACATGATGTGGCCGTGTGTGTCTGGAGAAAAAGGATTGTATGTGGAGAACAGTTCTGAGGAAGAGGTGTGAGATGGCTGTGGAGGATGGAAGGGGAAATGACTACTTCCTTACTAGGTGGAGGGATTACAGGAGATAGGAAGAAAAAAGTAGTATGTGGGTAAAAGTGAAAAGAAACTGAAACATTGTAGTGGTTGTCTATTCCATTACCTTACAGTCAATTCCAGTCCAATTCTAGTCTAATTCAGAGTAGTGTAATTAGAAATCTGTAATTTGAAAGATGGAATTTGGAAGATGCATAGATCAGACTACAGGCTCTCAATATATCTGGAACTAAGAGCAGTCAGCTGTGAGAGAGGATGTGGCCTGTGTGGCCAGACCACATGTTCAGAGTGAATCAAAGGTCATAAAAGGGGGAGGAGGGTTAGACTGACCACTCAGAGATATAGGAAAGATGTGTATCTTCGTACCGTGTTAACCACTCAGAGATATGCATGGAAAACACAAGAGGGATGAAATATATTATGGATACAAAGTGATGGGTAAGCAAAGCATACCAGAGAGAGTAGATGCAATTCACATACACAGGAGCCGGGGAAAGATATGTACATTCAGGAAGGAAGAGGAGACAACTCGATTAGATGATATAGATGATGATGATGATTATGATGATGATATTGTAGGAGTGATGGTGGTGATGGTGATGAGTAGCCAAATGCATCATAGAATGCATCATAAAATTGCAGACAATTTTTACATATGCTTGTGCAAACTTAGACAGAACACAGTGGACTACAAGTTATGCATCTGTTTATTCATAAGGGGAGCACCCCTCACCTCATCTTACCCCACTCACTAGTGACTAATAGCTGCCATGTATCCGCAATGCATATGTCAGTCACTGCGATTGAAAGTCAGGAAGAGCGCTCATGAAATTAATCTGCTAAAAAATACAGCAGACTTTTTGCCATGAGTGTTTATTTTGCATTGATTGTTGCTATCCAAATAGCACAATATTTTTGAGCAAATAGTACTGTGGGTCTCCGAGCCCTTAGAATTTGTTACCCAAGGACAAGGTTCAGTTTGCTGCCGTAGCAATATATCTAATTACCGTATAGCAAAGTGCCTTGCTGATGCCCCCTAGAACATGGCACATGGGGGTAAGTCCACCTAGCTTCACACCTGGTGGATCTACCTGCGCCTGGTGAACCTCCCCAAACCTGGGGGATCTCCCCAAGCCTGGTGGACCTCACCACACTATGCTACTCTTGTGTAGATGATTATGCCAAGAGCATTCTTAGTTTTCCTAACACATCAAAATATAAGGATGACAATGGATACATTATTGTTACAGGGGCATGTAAAAGTTTGGGCACCCCTGGTCAAAATTACTTTTATTGTGAACAGTTAAGCAAGTTGAAGATGAAATGATCTCTGAAAGGGCTAGGGTTAAAGATGACACATTTCATTTGTATTTTATGCTAAAAAAAATATATATTGTGACTATTTACATTTTAAAAATTACAAAAAGGAAAATGGGCCAATGCAAAAGTTTGGGCACCGTGCATAGCACCTAGTAACATCCCCTTTGTAAATATCACAGCTTGTAAATGCTTTTTGTAGCCACACAAGTGTCTTTCAATTTCTGTTTGAGGGATTTTCATCCACTCTTCCTTTGAAAATTCTTCCAAATCTGTGAGATTCCTGGGTCGTCTTGCATGCACAGATATTTTGAGGTCTAGTCACAAATCTTCAATGATGTTCAGATCAGGGAACTGTGAGGGCCATTGTAAAACCATCAGGGAACTGTGAGGGCCATTGTAAAACCTTTAGCTCACACCTTTTGAGGTAGACTATTGTGGATTTTGACATGTGTTTAGGATCATTATCCATTTGTAAAATCCATCCTCTTTTCAATTTCAGCTTTTTTTTTTTTTTTACAGACGGTGTTATGTTTGCATCAAGAATTTGTTGAAATTTCAATGAATCCATTCTTCCCTCTACCCTTGAAATGATCCCCGTGCCATTGGCTGCACCACAACCCCAAAGCATGATTGATCTTCTTCCATGCTTAATGGTTGACGAGATATTCTTTTCCTGAAATGATGTGCCCTTTTTTCTCCACACATACCTTCGATCATTGTGGCCAAAGAGTTCTATTTTAACCTCATCGGTCTTTTGATTTTTTTTTTTGCAGTCTTCTGAAGCACACAAATGTCCAAGGGTGCCCAAACGTTTGCACTGGCCAATTTTCCTTTTTGTAATTTTTACAATGTAAAAAATGACATATAGAGGCCTTTTAGATATCATTTTATCTTCAACTTGCAGCTGTCGAACAGCCACGAGACATGCAGGCACAGGGACTCGAACATATTTTTCGAGCACATCAAAGTCACTCGGTTGGCACCTGAGCATGCTCGGATAGCACCTTACTGAGCACGCTCGCTCGCTCATCATTAGTTGGTATTGGTCTCCTTTTACTGTATAATTAATAACTTGCTGACTACAGTGGATGCTCAGCATGTATAAACTCAATGACATATTGATGTCAATGGCTGCTGTGTCATGGTTAATTTTGGCCAAATCAAGCTTAGTGGACTGTTTTATATCTACTAAAGGGCCTTCGCACAATTTTTGCCTATCAATAGGATAGGTGAAAAATGTTGCTGAGGATCCACAGATCATTAGCACAGGGGTTCTCTGCCCTGTTCCACCTCATCACATGACAGAGGGTATCCGTGAGTCCTGCGAGTTTCCTTGAAATACCTACCTCCTAACTATCCTCTCGCCATTTTTAATTTACTCCTCAACCCCCACATACCTAATCCAACCCACAAATAAAGACATAGTCAAGATTGGATTAAATGGCCACAGCAGCTGTTTTATTAACATAAAATACATAACAAGATTCTTAAACATTTTACCCAAGAAAGGGAAGGTCCTCGAAGCCCCAAAAACTCTGTAACCATAAGCAATCACATAATCCGCCTCCATTTTGGCCCCAGGCTAAATCTTACCCCCAACCGTCCACCAGAAATTCACCGAGGGGAGTCCAGGACCTTCTTCAGATCCCCCCCCAACAATCCGCCATTTTTCCACTTCCACCAACTTCGAGGATCTCCCCCCCCCCGCTACCTACACAAATGCCCTGACCCCTCGAGCATTTGTGTCCCTCCACACGCTCAAAGCTGTTTCGACACCCTCCTGAATGGCCAAACACCACAAATCAGTACCGACCTCGTTCAGATGAGCCCAGTCATTCCTCCAAAAGCCACCATCCCCAGACTCAAAATCCTTGTGCCTAACTACTAACGCCCGTTCCTTGCCATGAAACTCTAAACAGCTTTGTTCAGTTTTATTCGTGCTTTATTGACCCCAGCCAAAGACCGAGCTCCCCTCCAAACTTTCCTGAACACCACGTCAGACCAGACCACCGTCACCCCAGGGAATGAGCGCCATAAACGCAGCATATCAAACTTTATATAATTTATTAGTTCCCTGCACGGTCTCCTGCATAAGTCATTTCCCCCTAAATGAATCACCACTATATCCAGAACTCGATCCAAACGCACAAAATGATGAAAATCAGGTAAAAATTGACCCCAGGTTATCCCCCTTTTTGCAATCCAACGTAAAATGGTTGTCTCCCGCACCAGTCGCTGCCTGAATTCTGCAATAAAAGAAAAAAGAAAAACAAAACAGCCATATTGCAATATTAGACAGTGCCATAAATCTTTAAACTTTACACTAAATCTGGACGAACATAAGACCGAAATCTTACCGATTCCCACCGCCCTATCCTTCTTACCAACTCTTCACCCAAACCCAACTTAGCCGCCTCTGTTGCAGCACCAATTCTAAAGGAATGACCACTAAAATTATCCGCCGAAATATTACCAGCCTCCAAACAACGCCGAAAAACTGAAATAAACTGAAATCTCGATAAGAATGAACCATCCTCATGTGTTATGATTTGGTAGCTGAGGAGTGCAGGTAAAAAAGGCAATACACCAGAGCAGTTGGAATCTATGAGATTGCAGTACCCTGACTAACCACCACAACTAGAGGCAGCCGTGGAGCGTTCCTACGTTGGTCCTAGACGCCTCGTCACAGCCTGAGAAACTAACTACACCTAAAGATAGAAATAGGAAAGCTATCTGCCCCGGAGCAGAACCCCAAAGATAATAGAAAGCCCCCAAACACGTAATGGCGGTTAGACAAGATGAAATACTGACACAGAAAGAAAATAGTATGAGCAAACGCTGGGGCCCAAACTAACTAAATAGAAAAGGATAGGAAGGGTACTTACTGCAATCCCAGAAAACCCTGAAAAGCACCAACTCTACTAATTTCAAAAACACCTGAGATCACACGACCTCTTCCACCTAAATTAGTTCTCTGGTGTAACAAAATCAAAACTGCAGCCACTGAAAAAACTGGAAAAAGCAAAAGTACAAACATCAGTGGCTGAACTAAACTGAGAGGGCAAAAGCCCCCGGAGGGGACCCTGAAGGCCCCCACAGAAGTGCAGGACAAAATGCAAAAAATATAGCACAAAAACAAAAAGAAGAAAATGTCTTATCTGTTAGCAGGAGATGCAGACACGACACAGCAGGCTACAAGGGAAACAGGAATGAAGGATTCAGACCAGAACAATTGATCACCGGCAACCCTGATGGGAAGGTGATTCCCTTATATAAGACCAGTCAGTAACACCTGATTCCCAGTCCTCACAATCTTCACTGAACAGACCAGTACCAGCTTGTAACCACCAGAGGGAGCCTCTGCTCAGAACTCATCTCAAACCCATTCACAACAGTACCCCCCCCTTGAGGAGGGGTCACCGAACCCTCATTTGAGCAACCAGGTCGGTCAGGATGAGTTCTATGATACGCACGGATAAGTCTCCTAGCATGGATGTCCGAAGCAAACACCCAAGAATTGTCTTCCTGACCATAACCTCTCCATTTAACCAAATACTGGAGTTTCCGTCTAGAAAAACGAGAATCTAATATTTTCTCAACCACATACTCCAGATTGCCCTCAACCAAAACAGGGTCAGGAGGCACAGCAGCAGGAACCACTGGCTCAACAAACCTCTTCAACAAGGACTTGTGGAACACGTTATGGATCTTAAATGTCCCTGGAAGAAGCAAACGAAAAGAAACAGGATTAATAATCTCCATGATCTTATAAGGTCCAATGAACCTAGGCTTAAATTTAGGAGATGCTACTCTCATAGGAATATTCTTTGAGGACAACCAGACCAAGTCCCCCACTTTAAACCGAGGACCATCAGTCTTATGCCGGTTAGCAAACCGCTGGGCCTTCTCCTGAGAGAGGGACAACCTCTCCACTACCTGGTCCCAAATCTGTTGCATACGCTCCACAACAGAGTCAACACCTGGACAGACAGAAGCCTCCGTCTGTCCTGAAGAAAATCGAGGGTGAAACCCAGAATTACAGAAAAACGGAGACATCAAAGTGGCAGAGCTAGCCCTATTATTAAGAGCAAACTCAGCCAAAGGCAAAAAAGAGACCCAGTCATCCTGATCAGCAGACACAAAGCATCTTAGATAAGTCTCCAATGTCTGGTTTGTTCTCTCAGTTTGACCATTGGTCTGAGGATGAAATGCCGAGGAGAAAGACAATTGAACACCCAGTTTAGAACAAAAAGTCCTCCAAAATCTGGAAACAAACTGGACTCCTCTGTCAGACACAATGTTCTCAGGAATGCCGTGTAAACGAACCACGTGCTGAAGGAACAACGGCACCAATTCAGAGGAGGAAGGCAACTTAGGTAATGGCACAAGATGTATCATTTTGGAAAACCTATCACAAATTACCCAGATGGCGGTCATTCTCTGAGAAACAGGAAGGTCGGATGTTGTGAATGGGTTTGAGATGAGTTCTGAGCAGAGGCTCCCTCTGGTGGTTACAAGCGGTGCTAGTGAAGATTGTGAGGACTGGGAATCAGGTGTTACTGACTGGTCTTATATAAGGGAGTCATTTTCCCATCAGGGTTGCCGGTGATCAATTGTTCTGGTCTGAATCCTTCATTCCAGTTTCCCTTGTAGCCTGCTGTGTCGTGTCTGCATCTCCTGCTACCAGATAAGAATTTTTCTTCTTTTGTGTTTGTGCTATATTTTTGCATTTTGTCCTGCACTTCTGTGGGGGCCTTCAGGGTCCCCTCCGGGGCTTCTGCCCTCTCAGTTTAGTTCAGCCACTGAGTTTTGTTCCTTTGCTTTTTTCCAGTTTTTTCAGTGGCTGCTGTTTTTGATTTTGTTACACCAGAGAACTAATTTAGGTGGTAGAGGTCGTGTGATCTCAGGTGATTTTGAAATTAGTAGAGTTGGTGCTTTTCAGGGTTTTCTGGGATTGCAGTAAGTACCCTTCCTATCCTTTTCTATTTAGATAGTTTGGGCCCCAGCGTTTGCTCATACTATTTTCTTTCTGTGTCAGTATTTCCTCTTGTCTAACCGCCATTACATGTTTGGGGGCTTTCTATTATCTTTGGGGTTCTGCTCCGGGGCAGATAGCTTTCCTATTTCTATCTTTAGGTGTAGTTAGTTTCTCAGGCTGTGACGAGGCGTCTAGGACCAACGTAGGAACGCTCCACGGCTGCCTCTAGTTGTTGTGGTTAGTCAGGGTACTGCAATCTCATAGATTCCAACTGCTCTGGTGTATTGCTTTTTTTTTCCTGCACTCCTCAGCTACCGAAACATAACAGTATCACCGGCCTAAAAATTGAAAATTGTATGGTACTCACAGAAGGGAAAAAATATTGTGAAAGAAAAAAGGTTGTCAGAGTTGTCAGAGATATTTTTCTGTTTGTTGCATTTTTTTTTTCCCTCTGTATCTCTGGGTGCTGGGGAGGATCTTTTCTCCCAATGGAGTTTGCACAGTTGTCTGGCCGTGTGGATCAGCTTGCCACTGAGGTTCAGAGTATTGCTGCATATCTTGCTAGGTTGCCTGTTGTGGAACCTAGGATCCCCATGCCAGATTTGTTTTTAGGGGATCGAGCTAAGTTTCAGAATTTCAAAAATAATTGTAAATTGTTTCTTGCCTTAAAATCTAAGTCCTCAGGAAACGCAGCGCAGCAGGTTCAAATTATCATCTCTCTCCTGCGCGGCGATCCTCAGGATTGGGCTTTTTCCCTGATACCTGGGGATCCTGTTTTGAGTGATGTTGATGCGTTTTTCAGGCTTTGGGGTTATTGTACGATGAGCCTAATGTCACTGATCAAGCTGAAAAAGCCTTGTTGGCATTAAATCAGGGGCTTGATGACGCTGAGTTATACTGTCAGAGATTCCGTAGGTGGGCAGTCCTGACCAAATGGAATGACGACGCTTTGGCGGCCCTTTTCCGGAAGGGTCTGTCAGATAATGTAAAGGATGTTATGGTGGGATTCCCTGTCCCCTCTGGTCTCAATGATTCTATGTCATTAGCGATTCAAATTGACAGACGTTTGCGTGAGCGGAGAAGTATGCGTGGAATGGTGTTGCCTTGTGAACCAGCTTCTGAACCCATGCAGTGTGATAGAGTGGTGTCTGGGGCACAGCGTCATGAGTTTCGAAAGCGCAATGGGTTATGTTTCTACTGTGGTGATGCCTCTCATGCTATTTCAGTCTGCCCTAAGCGGGGAAGACGTTTTGCACGCTCAGTTGTCTTGGGTAGTGTTCAGACTAAGTTTTTATTAACTGTCACTCTGATATGCTCTATGTCCTCATTTTCTGCTCAGGCTTTCGTTGATTCTGGAGCAGCTATTAACCTGATGGATTATGATTTTGCTAAACGTTGTGGGTTTCCCTTGATACCCCTACAGAAGTCTATTCCCCTACTGGGGATCGATTCTACCCCTTTGGCTGAGAATAAACCCCAGTTTTCTACTCAAGTGATAATGAGGGTTGAACCTGATCACCAGGAGTGCTGCAAATTTTCGGTTCTATATAATCTGCATGACATTATCGTGCTGGGTTTCCCTTGGTTACAGTCTCATAATCCTGTTTTGGATTGGAAATCTGTGTCTGTAACCAGTTGGGGCTGCCAATGTGTTAATACCAACACTCCTGTTTTTTCTGCCTCCCCCCAGGCTCAGGATGTTCCTGACTTTTTGATTGATTTTTCTGATGTGTTTAGCGAAAGTAAATCTGCATCCTTGCCTCCCCATAGGAGCTATGACTGCGCTATTGAATTAGTGCCGGGTAGTAAATTCCCTAAAGGTCGCCTTTTTAACTTGTCTGTACCTGAACATGACGCTATGCGGTCTTATATCAAGGAATCATTGGAGAAGGGTCATATCAGACCATCCTCTTCACCCTTAGGTGCCGGTTTTTTCTTTGTGGCCAAAAAAGATGGTTCATTAAGGCCGTGTATTGATTATCGTCTCTTGAACAATATTACTGTGAAATATCAATACCCGTTACCCTTGATTTCTGACCTGTTTTCCAGGGTGAAAAACGCTACTTGGTTTACCAAGCTTGACCTCAGGGGGGCGTATAACCTTATTCGCATTAAGCAAGGGGATGAATGGAAGACGGCATTCAATACCCCTGAAGGGCATTTTGAGTACCTAGTGATGCCCTTTGGGCTCACTAATGCTCCTTCTGTCTTCCAGTCCTTCATGAATGACATTTTCAGGGATTTTGTGGACAAATTTCTGATTGTTTATTTGGATGATATCTTGATTTTTTCTAATGACTGGGACTCTCATGTGAAACATGTTCGAACTGTATTCCAGATTTTGAGAGAGAATGCTCTGTATGTGAAGGGATCAAAGTGTCTTTTTGGCGTACAGAGGATCTCATTTCTGGGATTCATTTTGTCCCCATCTGTTATTGAAATGGACCCGGTCAAGGTTCAGGCCATCTGTGATGGGGTCCAACCTACTTCATTAAAGGCTCTTCAGAGATTTTTGGGTTTTGCCAATTTTTATCGTAAATTTATTGGTAATTTCTCGGTTATTGTTAAACCATTAACTGATTTGACCAGAAAGGGTTCTGATGTGGTGAACTGGCCTCCTGAGGCAGTCTCTGCATTTCAGGAACTTAAGCAGAGATTCACTTCTGCTCCTGTTCTACGGCAGCCTGATGTTTCTCTGCCATTTCAGGTGGAGGTTGATGCCTCTGAAATTGGGGCAGGTGCCGTTTTGTCCCAAAAAGATCCAGAGACCTCTAAAAGTAACCCTTGTGCCTTTTTCTCTCGAAAATTTTCTCCTACTGAACGTAATTATGACGTGGGTAATCGGGAGTTATTGGCCATGAAGTGGGCTTTTGAAGAGTGGAGACATTGGCTGGAGGGAGCCAAACATCAGGTGGTGGTCCTTACGGACCATAAGAATCTGGTCTATCTGGAATCTGCCAAGCGACTCAATCCTAGATAGGCCAGGTGGGCCTTGTTTTTCACACGTTTTAATTTTGTGGTTTCCTTTCTTCCTGGCACTAAGAATGTTAAGGCGGATGCCCTCTCGAGGAGTTTCCTTGCGGACTCTCCTGAGTTATCTGATCCTTCTGTTATTTTGAAAGAGGGTGTAGCTCTTTCCGCCATCTCGCCCAATTTGAGACTTGCTCTGGAGGGGTGTCAGGAGG
>JARQOD010011856.1:0-21867 GCA_033576555.1 Oophaga sylvatica
TGGGCCCCGGAAGCAAGACTCACAGAATCCACGTGGCAACCCGTCCAGGACCAGTCTGACAGCGAGGACATTGAGGAATCCATACCCCTGACGGCCGGAGGGACATCAACGCCCTGGCGGCCTGGTAACTATGACTCTGTGTTGTGTCCGTCGGGCGTAGTGCACTATTCTAATGGGAGGGGGGTTAGTCCGGGGACACATAGTGACCAAACATTTCCCGTTACATCAACCCCTAGTTCCCCCAGCAATGAGTGGGTCACATTGCTAACAACATTACGGGACAGGCTAGACCGCCTGGAAGGGTCCGGCCAAGGACACTTAGCAGCATGGACTAGCCCATACACTACTCAAAAGGGGGGCACCAGCAGGACCGAAGAGGCTATAGAACAGCCCGAAGCCGTACCGGCTGGTGAAGTCGAACAGGGCGGGCTGGATGACAAGGCCCGGGGGGAGGTATACATTTGCTTCGCGGGCCCGTTAGGGGCACACCTTAAGAAGGAAGTAAAAGAAAAAATTTGGAGAGATGAGTATGTCGACATATTTTCACTATTGCCCCTGGAGAAGGCGAACCTCGAGAGAGTGGGGAAAGTGGGGAACAAAAAGGACGAGGAAGAGGCGCGGCGGGGTCCAGTAGTACCGCAGACATTTACAAACTGGTTGCAAGCCTTCGCTATCCTGGCCAGCGTTATAGGGGAGAGAGCGCCTGGGAACTGCTCGCAGCTATTTTGCTATATGGACTTCATCGGCGAGGCGTACCGGACATATGGGGGGTACGCATGGTTACGATACGACGAGCAGTTCCGCCAGCGTAAGGCCATTTGCCCCTCTATTAGATGGGACCAAAAGGACATCAGCCTCTGGCTAAAGTTCATGTACCACAATCACAGACAGGGGACCCCCTTTCACGGGTGGGCCGGTAACTCCGGCCAAGGGGGGTATGGGGCACAGGGTCAGTCGGCAGGCAGTTTCCAGGCCAGAGGCGTCGGGCAAAAGGCCGGGCTGTGCTGGCAGTTCAACGACAGCCAGTGCAAGTTCGGCCCCGGCTGCAAGTTCGGCCCCGGCTTTATCATTCCCGCCCCACCATTTCAAATGCAAAAGAGTTTAAAAAACCTTTGTTCGGCCTACCAACACTCGGAGGTTGTGAAAGACAAACTAAAGAAAGAGGTGTTGCTAGGCCGAATGGCTGGGCCGTTCAAATCCCCACCTGTTCCCAATTTAGTCATCTCCCCGTTGGGCATTGTCCCAAAAAAGGAGCCAAATAAATATCGCATGATCCACCATCTGTCCTACCCACGAGGCCAGTCAGTTAACGATGGCATCTCGCCAGAGTTATGCGCCGTGGTTTACACGTCTTTTGACAAGGCTTTACAGTGGGTGAGGAAGTGTGGAAGAGGGGCATTAATGGCAAAAACGGACGTAGAATCAGCGTTTAGGCTATTACCGGTGCATCCCAGTAGTCAGCGCCTGCTCGGGTACTATTGGGAGGATGAATACTTTGTGGACAGGTGTCTACCTATGGGCTGTTCTCTGTCATGCTCACTGTTTGAGACCTTTAGCACGTTTGTTGAGTGGGTTGTAAAGTACATCTCCGGCTCTAAGTCACTAATACATTACTTGGATGATTTTTGGTGCGTAGGACCGCCTGAATCGCGGGTTTGCGAGACCATCTTGCGGAGTTTGGAGTGGGTAGCTGGGGAATTCGGGTGGCCCCCGAAAAAACCGTCCGGCCTACGTCATGCATTTCATTCTTGGGTATTGTGATAGATGCGGTAAAGTGGGAGTGTCGCTTGCCGGAGGAGAAGGTGTTTGCGCTAAAGGCCGAGGTAGCTAGGCACTGAAGCTCAAAAAATTGAAATTAAGGGAGGTGCAGTCTTTGCTGGGCAGCTTGAATTTTGCTTGCCGCGTTATGCCCATGGGTAGGGTCTTCTCAAGGAGGTTAGCAGGAGCAACGGCAGGGGTGAGGTCGCCACATCATTACGTGCGATTGTCGGCGGAAAACAGGCAGACTTGGAGGTTTGGGGGCATTTTTGAGTAAATACAACGGGTGGTCTCTGATGATGGATAACTTGTGTTGTAACTCGGACATCGATCTTTACACAGATGCAGCGGGAAGCTCAGGTTTTGGGGCCTACTTACAAGGGCAATGGTGCGCAGAAAAGTGGCCTGAGGAATGGGTACGGGCAGGCTTGGTAAAAAACATAGCTCTCTTGGAGATTTTCCCCATCTTGGTGGCAGTGTCGTTGTGGAAGGACAAACTTAGAAACAAAAGGATCCGCTTCAAATGCGATAACATGGGCGTGGTGATGGCAATAAATAACATTTCTGCTTCTTCCCCCCCGTAATTAGGGTGCTACGACAGTTGGTTTTGGTATGCTTGTCTATCAACGCTCATTGTACTGCGACACATGTGCCGGGCGAAAATAACTCGATAGCTGATGCACTTTCCCGTTTTCAGTGGGAGCGGTTCAGGGCCTTAGCCCCGGATGTGGAAGAAGAGGGCCTACCCTGCCCTCCAGGACTCTGGAAGGTTGTATAAGGGCTGCCGAACCTCTAATCAGGTCTTCATTATCTAGCGGCACCTGGACAGCGTATCAGCGGGCATGGCAACTATGGGAGGAATGGTTAGGGCAGGGGAACCTGCAATTAGCGGAGGAGGAACAGGTGGTAGTAATGCTAATGGGTATTAGGAGAGGAGCAGATTGTAATTGGTCAGCTGCCAGGATGAACCGGTTGATTTCCGGTTTGGCTTTTGGTTTCAAACTCCGTAACAAGAAAGACCTAACAAAGAACTTCTTAGTGAGGCAAGCACTTAAGGAGTATCGTAAGGACAAGGTTCAATCGGATGGTAGGAGGCCAGTGTCATTTGGGCTATTAGAGGTGATTGGGAAGCAGTTGGACATAGTCTGCAGGACAAAATTTGAGGCCGGTTTGTTCAGGTTAGCCTTCTCATTAGCCTTTTTCGGGGCAATGAGAATAGGAGAGTTGGTGGCGCCAGGAAAAAACAAAAGCGGGGGCATACTGGCCGAGGACATAGCAGCCAGCAGAGGGGAGTTAGAATTCTGGATTAGAAAGTCAAAAACGGACCAGTGGGGAAGGGGTAGGCGAGCACCGCTGGGTAGTGTGAAAGATTCTAGCATGTGCCCGTTACTATGCTTCGGTGAATTTATAGGTGGGAGGCCCACGCAAAAGGGGCCCTTGTTGTGCCACGAGGACGGGTCATACTTGTCAAGATATCAGTTTATCGCGGTGTTCCGGAAGTGCTTGGAAGCAACGGGCAGAGATGCACGCAGCTACGGCAGTCATTCCTTTCACATCGGGGCTGCTACAGAAGCAGCGGTAGGAGGTTTGAGTTCTGAGGTGGTAAAGAGAATAGGCCGGTGGGAATCACAACGGTACCGGTCCTACATACGACCAAACAAGTACGAGGTGGCCAACCTCCCCAAAAACTTGGAGGACTAACTTTTATTTGTTTCATTACAGGCCGGGTCCCAATGTTAATCTGGATTTTAGGTCACTCTTACGTGCACTGGGGAGAAAAGCGAGCCCACATACGGACTGAGGGGAGACAACTAGGCTTCAGCAGGAACATGGCGTTGATCAGGTGGTTGGGGTTCAGGGTTTGATATGGAGCCGGGTAGTCAACGAGTTTCACCTAGCTGTAAGGCGACACGGGGCACCGGAATATTGCTCTTACATGTGGGCGGTAACGACCTGGCGGTCCGCTTGGGAAAGGCGCTGGTTAGGGACAGCACAATCGACTTGAAGCAACTATGGGGGGCCTTTCCGAAGCTGAAGGTAGTATGGTCTGACATGATACCCAGAAAAGCGTGGAGGGAGCCCGATCCGTTGCTGGGATTAATAGGGCACGAATAAAAATCAACAAGGCAGTATCCAAATTCGTGGTGCAGAATGGGGGAGTGGCGATACGCCATGCGGGCTTTGACAATATAAACGACGACTTTTGGTTAGCGGATGGAATACATTTGAACGGAGTGGGAACTGACCTGTGGATGTTGGGGTTGCGGAACGGCCACAGCATTGCCGAATGGTGGGGTCTCGAGCTCTTGAGGGGGTCAAGGGCTCTCGGTGTGGCGTTGGTGGGTCCTCGAAGTTGGTAAAAGAAGGAGGATTGGGGACTCGTTAGATACGTGGATCCCCTTCATTTGGATGTTGAGGTGGTGGCAGTCTGGTGAGTTTTGGGGTGATACCCGGCGATGGAACGCCGGGGTCACAGTAACTGGACATTTGGGTGATACCCGGCGATGGAACGTCGGTCACAGCTGTATAGATTGGCGTTCCGCGATGGAACGCCGGATCGCATGGGCTAGAAGGCCACCCCTTACCCCGGTTTATGGTGCTCCTGAGTCGGAGATAACCGCGGCTAGGAGTAAGGCTGGGGGGTAAATGGGGCAAGGCCCGGTATAAAGACCGCCAGACCTTCTATAACTTCGAGGACCTCACCAAGTGCTTGATTAACAATCAATTTAAATAAAAAGGCTGCTGTGGCCGTTATTACCCAAAATATGGCTGTCGAGTGTTTTTGGCTTAAATGTAAGGAAGGGAAAATGGGAGGGAGGTAAAGGGGGGGGGTAAGTTGGTTATAGGAATCAGCCTATCCAGTGTCATGAGAACTAAAGCAATGTCGAAGGAAAAAATGAACATTTTACTTTTTCACGAAAAAATTACTTTGGAATCAAACTTTTTTATTTTCACAAGGGTATTAGGAGAATATGGACCACAAAATTTGTTGTGCAATTTCTCCTGAGTACGCTGATACCCCGTATGTGGGGGGAAGCCACTGTTTTGGTGCATGGCAGGGCTCAGAAGGGAGGAAGCACCGTTTGACTTTTTGAACCCAAAATTAGCTGGAATCAAAGGCGGGCGCCATGTCACGTTTGAAGACCCTCTGATGTACCTAAACAGTGGAAACCCCCCAATTCTATCTCCAAGCCTAACACAGCCCTAACCCCAACCCTAACCCCAACACCACCCTAAACCCAACACTACAACCCTTAACCATACACAACCCTAATCCCAACACCACTCTCAGCCCTAACCCTAGCCCCATCCCTAGCCCTAGCTCAAATGTAAACCTAGCCCAACCCTAACCCTAGCTATAACCCCCACTATAACCCTAACCCTAGCCCAACCCTAACTCTAACCCTAATGGAAAAATGGAAATAAATACTTTTTTTATTTTATTATTTTTACCTGAGGGCGTGATAAAGGGGGTTTGATTTACTATTTTTTTATTTTGATTACTGTGATGGGGTCTATCACAGTGTTCAAAATTAACCAATAGGAGAAATCTCCTATTGTTGCCAGTTGCCGGCCGGTAGATCTCACTGGCACACTGCGCATGCGCTAGAAAAATTTTTTCACGGAAGAAGATGCCGAGGGCCGGGGTACACAGCCAGAGGGACTGGGGGACAACGCAGGTAACAGGGGGGCTCGGGAGACCCCATTTCTCTTTCCTCTGATGTGCTAGATCACATCAGAGGAGAGAGAAATCAATGTAAAATCTGACTTTTTTCTCTTTCTTTACGATCGCCGTTATTTGGTAAAAACGGTGATTGCAATACTGGGGTCCGTAAAAACTGACCTGAATAATGTTCTCTGGGTCTCAGGTACCCCCGGTAGCTGAGACCCCAGAGAAATTCCGGCGCTGGAGTGCGCTATACACTTATTTCTCAGCGCCATAAAAAAGCAGCACTGAGGAATAAGTACCCTTAACTGCTGCCATTCAAAGGCGTATTGGCGGTCATTAAGGGGTTAATTGTTCATATAATACTTTTCTAGAACACATTTTTGCAAGTATCTTCGATGCTATGACATTACTTAGACATTTAAAGAAAAAAGTTCATTAAGGGCTGAAAGGATAGTCCGGTCCAAATCGATAAGTCTGCTGTCACTCTTTGTGACTGCAGACTTATGAAACCCCCAGCGTGCACACAGTGCTCTGCACGGATTCAAAAGTTTCAGTCCCGAGACTACAGTCATGGCCAAAAGTTTTGAGAATGACACGAATATTAATTTTTACAAAGTCTACTGCTTCACTTTTTCTAATGGCAATTTGCATATACTCCAGAATGTTATAAAGAGTGATCAGCTTAACAGCAATTACTTGCAAAGTCAATATTTGGCTAGAAAATGAACTTTATCCCCCAAAACACATTTCAACATCATTGCAGCCCTGCCTTAAAAGGACCAGCTAACCTCTTTTCAGTGATTGCTCCATTAACACAGGTGTGGGTGTTGATGAGGACATGGCTGGAGATCAATCTGTCATGATTAAGTAAGAATGACACCACTGGACACTTTAAAAGGAGGCTGGTGCTTGGCATCATTGTTTCTCTTCTGTTAACCATGGTTATCTCTAAAGAAACACGTGCAGTCATCATTGCAATGCACAAAAATGGCCTAACAGGGAAGAGTATTGCAGCTAGAAAGATTGCACCTCAGTCAACAATCTATCGCATCATCAACAACTTCAAGGAGAGAGGTTCCATTGTTGTGGCACATATATCATATATACAGTCAGGGCCAGAAATATTTGGACAGTGACACAATTTTCGCGAGTTGGGCTCTGCATGCCACCACATTGGATTTGAAATGAAACCTCTACAACAGAATTCAAGTGCAGATTGTAACGTTTAATTTGAAGGGTTGAACAAAAATATGTGTTAGAAAATGTAGGAATTGTACACATTTCTTTACAAACACTCCACATTTTAGGAGGTCAAAAGTAATTGGACAAATAAACATAACCCAAACAAAATATTTTTATTTTCAATATTTTGTGGCGAATCCTTTGGAGGCAATCACTGCCTTAAGTCTGGAACCCATGGACATCACCAAACGCTGGGTTTCCTCCTTCTTAATGCTTTGCCAGGCCTTTACAGCCGCAGCCTTCAGGTCTTGCTTGTTGTGGGTCTTTCCCTCTTAAGTCTGGATTTGAGCAAGTGAAATGCATGCTCAATTGGGTTAAGATCTGGTGATTGACTTGGCCATTGAAGAATGTTCCACTTTTTTGCACTCATGAACTCCTGTGTAGCTTTGGCTGTATGCTTGGGGTCATTATCCATCTGTACTATGAAGCGCCGTCCAATCAAGTTTGCAGCATTTGGCTGAATCTGGGCTGAAAGTATATCCCGGTACACTTCAGAATTCATCCGGCTACTCTTGTCTGCTGTTATGTCATCAATAAACACAAGTGACCCAGTGCCATTGAAAGCCATGCATGCCCATGCCATCACGTTGCCTCCACCATGTTTTACAGAGGATGTGGTGTGCCTTGGATCATGTGCCGTTCCCTTTCTTCTCCAAACTTTTGGCTTCCCATCATTCTGGTACAGGTTGATCTTTGTCTCATCTGTCCATAGAATACTTTTCCAGAACTGAGCTGGCTTCTGGAGGTGTTTTTCAGCAAATTTAACTCTGGCCTGTCTATTTTTGGAATTGATGAATGGTTTGCATCTAGATGTGAACCCTTTGTATTTACTTTCATGGAGTCTTCTCTTTACTGTTGACTAGTGTTGAGCATTCCGATACCGCAAGTATCGGGTATCGGCCGATATTTGGTGTATCGGAATTCCGATACTTAGTTCCGATATTTTCCAATATCGTATACCGGAATCGGAAGTTCCCATAATTCTTTGAGAGGCAATGTGATTTTAGTCAGCCAATGAGGAATCTTATGAAGTGTGGGCACATCCTGTAATGCTGCGGTCATCTTAACTAATGGCATGGCTGTGATTGGCTGCTGAAATGATGTCAGAATGCACTATAAAAGGCGCCGCCGCCATTTTAGCGTCACTGTGCTGTGAACTCAGTTAGGGACAGAACGCTGCTCTGCTGACTCTGAGGGACAGTTAGAGATTGCGATTTTGTGTACTTTGCTTTAGGCAGGCTAGTTTACCAACCGCTGTGTAAAGCTTCCTTTTGCCTTGCAGTGTTGTTTTAACAGCTCTGTGCAAGGTGTGTGTGTGAGAGTGCAGGTGACGCTGCAGTTTGCTCTGCATCCAACGCTGTCTGTAGGCATCTGCACGTGTCACTCACAACTCTTTTTTTTTTTCTTTAGTACTTCTAGCTGCTCCATTCAATAGAAATTATAGTGTGACGCGCTTCCATCCGTATACTATACATTGGTTGCAAACACTATAGAAGTACAGAAAGGGGCCTTTCACAGATAGTGAACAGTTGTGTTTCAGTGTTCACTGCAGTCTGTGAGGTTTTGATTTTTTGAGTGCAGATCACGCTCCAGTTAGTTCTTCAACCACTGCTGGTTGTAGTCTGCTGAGCGTGTGTGTCACTGCCTCCATCCTTCACATTTTTCTCTAATTGGTGCTGCTCCATTATAATTTGAAAAAAATCTAATCTATTAGTGTGACGCGCTTCCTCTGTATACAATACATTGGTTGCAAACACTATAGAAGTTCAGAAAGGAGCCTTTCACAGATAGTGAACAGTTGTGTTTCAGTGTTCACTGCAGTCTGTGAGGTTTTGATTTTTTGAGTGCAGATCACGCTCCAGTTAGTTCTTCAACCATTGCTGGTTGTAGTCTGCTGAGCGTGTGTCACTGCCTCATCCTTCACATTTTTCTCTAATTGGTGCTGCTCCATTATATTTGAAAAAAATCTAATCTATTAGTGTGACGCGCTTCCATCCATATACAATACATTGGTTGCAAACACTATAGAAGTTCAGAAAGGAGCCTTTCACAGATAGTGAACAGTTGTGTTTCAGTGTTCACTGCAGTCTGTGAGGTTTTGATTTTTTGAGTGCAGATCACGCTCCAGTTAGTTCTTCAACCATTGCTGGTTGTAGTCTGCTGAGCGTGTGTCACTGCCTCATCCTTCACATTTTTCTCTAATTGGTGCTGCTCCATTATATTTGAAAAAAATCTAATCTATTAGTGTGACACGCTTCCATCCGTATACAATACATTGGTTGCAAACACTATAGAAGTTCAGAAAGGAGCCTTTCACAGATAGTGAACAGTTGTGTTTCAGTGTTCACTGCAGTCTGTGAGGTTTTGATTTTTTGAGTGCAGATCACGCTCCAGTTAGTTCTTCAACCACTGCTGGTTGTAGTCTGCTGAGCGTGTGTCACTGCCTCATCCTTCACTTTTTTCTCTAATTGGTGCTGCTCCATTATATTTGAAAAAAATCTAATCTATTAGTGTGACGCGCTTCCATCTGTATACAATACATTGGTTGCAAACACTATAGAAGTTCAGAAAGGAGCCTTTCACAGATAGTGAACAGTTGTCTGCAGTGTTCACTGTAGTCTGAGCTTTTCATTTTTTGAGTGCAGATTACGCTCCAGTTAGTTCTTCAACCACTGCTGGTTGTAGTCTGCTGAGCGTGTGTCACTGCCTCATCCTTCACATTTTTCTCTAATTGGTGCTGCTCCATTATATTTGAAAAAAATCTAATCTATTAGTGTGACGCGCTTCCATCCGTATACAATACATTGGTTGCAAACACTATAGAAGTACACAAAGGGCCTTTCACAGCTACTGAACAGTTGTCTGCAGTGTTCACTGCAGTCTCTGAGGAATAACCACACTTAGGCCTTATAACTTTTCTGACTTTCTTTATCAATCTACCAAGATGAAGAAGGCAGGGAGTAAGGCACGTGGTCGTGGCCGTGGAGTTTCAGCAGGGAGAGGACGTGGGGATTCTGTGGCTGCTGCCGCACCCAGTGACACAGCATCCACCAGTTTTCCCCGTGAGCGTTCCTTTATGCGCACTTTTGTAGGAGCTCAGCGTACCCCCCTGCTGTGGGAAGAACAAATTGAAGCCGTTGTTGGTTGGATGGCAGCCAATGCATCGACTTCAATTGCTTCCACCTCCTCTCAGGACCACAGCACTGTTGAACAACCATCTGTCTCTTCACCGCCTGCCAAATTGCCCAGGCAGTCAGAGAGTTCTGAACTGGAGCCAGCTGAGTCTCTGCTTCTGTTCTCAGAATCTGTTGGCTTGCAAACAGGGGCCCAGCCAAGCAGCATTCTGGAATGTGAAGAAGAGGCAGTGTGCAGTGATGCGCAACAGCTGTGTCTCTCTGAATGTGAAGAGGCGGGTGAGCCAGTGCCGATGGTCAGCACACCGCAGAACGCATCTGATGATGATGAGACTCAGGTGCCAGTTTCTGTTGAGCATGGTGCTGGCCAGACCACACAACAGCAGCAGGTGTTGGAAGAGGGTAGTGGAGATGATGAGGTCCAAGACCCAACATGGCGTGAGGAACAGGAAGGTGGTGGTAGCAGCTCTGAGGAAGAGATTGCCCGAACGGTCCAAACAGTAGGGAGAGGTAGGCTGCAGACTCGGTTGCCTGTAGCCTCCAGTTTGGCACCCGTTCGTAGCAGTTCTCTTCCAACAGCCAAAACGGGCGCTCCCAGGACTTGCACTGCGTGGTCCTTTTTTGACACACTTGCAGATGATATTTGCTATGTCAAATGCAAGCTGTGTCATCAAAAAGTAAAAAGAGGTAAAAGTGTCAGTAACCTTAATACCACAAATATGTGGAAACATGTGCGGTCAAAGCACGTGCTTGAGTTACAAAGACACACTGGAGATGTAGGCCAACCTACAGCAGCACCTACATCTTCAGCTCGTGTTGGAGCCTCTTCCTCCAGCTCACACACAGCTGGTTCGGCTTCCTCACAGGATCGCCATGGAAGAACCTCTGTCACTGTTGTCCAGAGACCCAGTGTTATTCCACCCACAGCTGCAAGTTCCCTGTCATCCTCACACTCCCAGGCCACAAAACAGCCATCGGTAGCACAGGCATGGGATAAAAGACGGCCATACTCGGCAAACCATCCACGAGCACAGGCTCTGAATGCTGGCATTGCAAAACTCCTGTCCCTTGAAATGCTGTCATTCAGGCTGGTGGAGACTGACAGTTTACGTAACTTAATGGCATTGGCAGTCCCACAATACAATGTGCCCAGCCGATTTTATTTCAGCAGGCAAGCCGTCCCTGGTCTGCAAAAGCATGTTGAGGGAAAAATTAAACATGCGCTACTAAACGCCGTCAGTAGCAAGGTCCACCTGACCACCGATGCGTGGACCAGTACCCATGGCCAGGGACGATACCTTTCCCTCACTGCCCATTGGGTCAATGTTGTGGAGCCGGGAACAGATCTTGCGAGTGGCGCTGTACGTGTTCTGCCAACTCCAAGGATTGCAGGAATCCAGTCTGTCCACATTGACTCCTCCTCCTACTCCAGTTCCTCAGAATCATCGCTGCAGGAGCCGTCACGGTCTACCTCCACATGGACCCGTGAACGCTTACCTGATGCGACCGATATGAGCACAGCCGTGGCCAAACGTCAACAGGCCGTCCTGAAATTAATTTCCATGGGGAATCGAAGCCACACAGCGCAGGAGCTCTGGAATGCCATCAAGCAGGAGAGCGACGTGTGGTTTTTGCCAGCGAATCTCCAGCCAGGCTTGGTAGTGTGTGACAATGGCCGAAATCTGGTGGCAGCTCTGGGCCTTGGCAACCTCACTCACATACCATGTCTGGCACATGTGCTCAACTTGGTCGTGCAGAGTTTTTTGAGGGACTATCCGGATCTTGATGCACTGCTGCACAAGGTCCGCCTAGAGTGCGCTCACTTGCGACGTTCCAGCATGGCCAGATCGCGCATTGCAGCTCTGCAACGCAGATTTCGCCTTCCTGAACATCGCATCATATGTGACGTACCCACCAGGTGGAATTCCACGTTACATATGTTGGAGCGGTTGTGTGAGCAGCAGCCAGCAGTAATGGAGTATCAGCTGCATCAGGCGCAATCAACTCGCAATTTGCGCCGTTCACACTTCACCACTACTGAGTGGGCCTCTATGAAGGACATTTGCCACGTTTTGCGTGCGTTTGATGAGTCAACGCGGATGGCGAGTGCAGATGATGCACTAGTCAGCCTGACTGTCCCCCTTATCTGCCTGCTTCAAAAAACACTACAAGCACTAAGGGATGAGGTTTTGGAAGAGGTGGAGGATGAGGAGACACAAATTCCATCACCTTTTGGACAGTCAGCGCAACGTGGTTCCTCCCAAAGGGCTTTGCAGGGCTCACTTTGTGAGGAGGATGAGGAGGAGTCAATGGAGGAGGAAGACATCGCTCCAGAGGGAGGTACACAACGCTCTAGTCAGTATGTAGAGCGAGGGTGGGGTGATGCAGAGCAGGCAGAGATTACGCCTCTTGCAGGGGACAGCGTTTCTTGGCCAGTTGGGAGTCTGCAGCACATGGTTGATTTCATGCTGCAGTGCCTGAGAAACGACCGCCGCATCGCCCACATTCTCACCACGTCTGATTATTGGGTGTACACCCTCCTAGACCCTCGCTACCGGGACAACTTACAAAGCCTCATCAAACCGTTGAACCGGGAGCGTAAAATGCGGGAGTACCAAGACACACTGGTGCAATCCATAATGTTCTCCATTCCAGCCGAGAGCACTGCTGCTGCTGCTACTGCTTTACAAAGCAGCTCTGTGCGTCGAGGCAGTGGAGACAGCTCTGCAACAAGAGGGAGCACAAGCAGCGCCTCTTCAAAAGGCAAGACCAGTATGTTCCAAATGTGGCGAAGTTTTGTGGCAGCGCCACAAATGTCTACACCATCCGAGACGGCTCCAGTCAGCAGGAGGCAACGTTTCCGTAAGATGGTGACAGACTACATGTCTTTCCCTCTCTGTGTACTCCCAGATGGTTTTTCCCTATACAAGTTTTGGGTCTCTAAACTGGATACATGGCCAGAGCTTAGCCAGTATGCATGGAGGTGCTGGCTTGCCCTGCTGCCAGTGTATTATCGGAGCGCGTCTTTAGTGCTGCAGGTGGTGTACTAACAGACCGTCGCATGCGACTATCCTCCGATAATGTAGACCGGCTTACTTTTCTGAAAATGAACAAGGCATGGATCTCGCCAGAATTTGTCTGTCCGTTTTCAGATTAAATAAGTGGTTGCAACGTTATCCATGTCTCCTGTTCCCTACACATGCACAGAAAAACCCATGTCGAACATGCTCCAAATAGGGAAGAGCCGTCACCCTGATTGTTAATGCTTAAAACATGAAATTGTGAAGTTTTCCAGGCCTAGAATGATAAATTTTTATGACAAATATGGACAAATAATAATTTGTCATCACAGCGCATATCTGCACATGTCTATTAGAAATGGTAACAAAAACTAAAACATAGTGTTCACTTTTTGAAATTAATGCATAAAAGTACATTTCATACTTATCAATTAATGCTTTTTAAGGAACTTTATCTGTACCTGTAACATAATGCAGTCAATGGATGTACGAATCATAAAATCCTCATCATCATCATCACGAGTTTTATTTATGACAGACATTATAAAATACACATACTGATGCCAACTGTAACTTCACACACCATATATGAAATGGCCAGCATCTAAACCTGGTAATAATGTGCAATAATAAATTATTACATCTAGAAAGTGCATCATGCATACTGACAATAGGTAGTTATACCTGCAAGTGCTGTTGAAACAAGCACAACAGATATAAATTAATAATGGTATATAGGTATCACAGTGCATAGTTACTCATGGACAATGTCGTTGTAATACTGTACCTCAATAAAGTCAGCGTCAACCATTATGGTTGTTAGTCTTGTAGATTGTTAAAGAGGGAACGTTCTTTTTTTGTTGGTCATAGGTGGAGTATTAGACAGTAAATGATTACTGCTGTCGTATTTTTGGCGTCCATAGGGCGCAATAACGCTGCGTAACGTCACATTTTATAGAGTCATCTAATTGACACACGGTACCCTACCCTACGCGTGACAGTAGGAAGGTAGTGTTGACGGATAAAGCCTTGCGCAACCAGACATGCTTTTACCCTCTTCAACACTGTACAAGCAAAAAATGCATGATTGCAGCCGCAGATTTTATTGACGTACAGTATAACATCGCCATTACCCATCAGAGGCTGTCCACTGTCTGATACAGACATAGAATACACCTTTTCTATCCGTAGCCTTTGTTTCACCTACACTTGCAGGCACACACTTAAATTGTGACAATGCATTATGTTTTTTTAAATGGTTATTTTTTATCGTACATTATTGTGTCATCACATTGATGAGTCCATGCTGGACATGTCATACATGGTGTACAAAGTAACGATTTTATTAACTTAAATAATTGAAATGTCTGTGACTGTCACATCTAAATTGCAATGATGATGATGATGAGTGACTATTACAAAATCCATTGTCTTCACTATGTTATGGTTTAACATAGCGTTCCTTAAGCATTATTCATAAATACAAAAATGGACTTTTATTCTTAAATTTACAACACTATATTTTGTAACCAATTTTTTGGGTGGTGTGTTGTTCCATTTCTTGTTGGCATGTGCATATATGCGTTTATATTTGCAGTGTCTTTATTTTTATTCTTGAAGTTAGGAAACATGTGTATCTTCGTACCGTGTTAGCCAGTAGATAGAAAAATATTTAGACTTGAGAGTCCACAGTGGTTGTTACCTTTTAATGGATAACTGAAAAGATGGTAACAAATTGCAAGCTTTCGAGGCTACTCACGTCTCTTCATCAGGCAAAGACTAAAACCAAAAATGAAGCATCACATATTTCTATACACAACAGGACACAGGAATAGTGAAATAGGTAAGACAAGTAAGTGACGTGTAGCAGAACTCTCATTATCACAGAGGGATGAACATAAATATTGTAACAGTTCCTACATAAGGATATAGGAAAGATGTGTATCTTCGTACCGTGTTAGCCAGTAGATAAAGGACTGAGGACTCTCAAGTCTAAATATTTTTTACATAAGGATAGAAAGTTTTATTGCCCTCTGATTGGGGTCTGGTTTTGTGTTTTCATGCCCCTGGAAGGGCAGAGACGCAGATTCCTTAATTGATATAGAATGACATAAATCCGTGTGATCTATTCATTCCATCACTAACAGTGTCAAAGGTCATGATGAGCTTATATTCTGAAACCTTTGTATCTTTCTCATATTTGAAGTTATATTTTAATACCAGTAATTCCATATCCATCATGCTATGACCGTGCATACAAAATTGTTTTGCCACAGGTAAATCCATTATTTTTTCTCTTATTGTGTGGCGCTGATAATTCATCCTTGTTCTCATTTTTTGGCCGGTCTCCCCTCACTTGTCCCTCCCTCACTTGTTTACCTATTCCTGTGTCCTGTTGTGTGTAGAAATATGTGATTCTTCATTTTTTGTTTTAGTCTTAGCCTGATGAAGAGACCTGAGTAGTCTCGAAAGCTTGGAATTTGTTACCATATTTTCAGTTAGCCATTAAACGGTATCAACCACAGAGGACTCTCAAGTATAAATATTTTTCTATTCTTGGAATTGAAATTCATCATTTTATTGTCCTAGTAAAACTTCATTTATTCTTGTTTGAAGTACATACATTTGCAATGGATTGGCCACGTAACAAGGCAATAACTCATATATTTTATGCCTACACCCTCCTTGACCCTGGGCTTCAACACCGCCAGTTGCTGCTCAGAAGTGTTAGATGCACAGATGAAAACAATCGCTGATGTGTTTGTGGGGTTCAGTAACGCCTGCTGTTCCCCTGCTGTGTGTCTGGCAAAAATTACTGCTGCTAACTACAACTTCAACTTGAAACATCTCATACTAGGCCTCTGCCTACACCCTCCTTGACCCTGGGCTTCAACACCGCCAGTTGCTGCTCAGAAGTGTTAGATGCACAGATGAAAACAATCGCTGATGTGTTTGTGGGGTTCAGTAACGCCTGCTGTTCCCCTGCTGTGTGTCTGGCAAAAATTACTGCTAGCTACGTAATCATGGTGAAAAAAACATGACATGTCAAAGTGTCTAGTGCTAGACATAGATATGAGGCTACACCCTGATTTCTAAGCTGTAAACATTTGAAACGTCAACTTTAAAACCATAAAATGATTAGTCTTTGTCACAAATCTGTTACAAAATAATTGTGACATATTATTACAGATATGCACATGTCGAAAACAAATGCAAACACAAAAGCCTACTTATGCTATAGGATACTGATGGTCAACCTTGTCACTCCATAGCTTAGACAAATCCAACTCACATCATGACTCAAATTCTGCAATGTGGGTTGAACTTTGACAACTGCTGCAGTGCGAAGGTTATACTTCAGTGTTCTTGCCTTTTAAATAAAAGCATACAAGTAAATATAATAATCCAATGTTGATTAAGGGACGTGATGTACACCTGTAATATTGTGCAAACAATGCATGTAGGAATAGTCCTCTTCAACATTACTTATATTTGTGTCATTTTAAAAAATACATATTTAATTAGAAAGTTAACAGCCCATATCATAAAGGTCCTTCATGTAAACATGATAATCGCTAACAAAAATCATGCATTACCTTGGTAAAGTCAATAGTGCATAGTCACAATAGCAAAATATATACCTGTAAGTGGTGCTGAAAGAACGACAACTGATAGAATAGGTGAATGATATCTATTTATCAGACTGAATAGCGACACCTGTACAATGTCGATATAATACTGTACCTTAACAAAACAGCTGTGTCACACCTCACACTCGTTTTTCTTGTAGCTTGTTATGTAATAGGGCACATGCGTGTATGTTTCATCATAGGTGCATGTTTACTGAGTAAAGCAGTCATGACAACGCCTTTGTGTTGTCGGTACGCTTGCGATGATGAACAATGCGCACCGTGAATGTTAGTCTGCGTCATAAGACGTACAGACGCTCCAATACCCAACGCGTCACAGCAGGAAGCCAGTCTGTGCGTCCAAACAAAGGCGCAACCATACATGCACGTAACCTTTTATAAAGCTATATAAAAAAAAGGATGTAGTAGTAACGCACACTTTATTGAGGTACAGTATTACATCGCCATTCACCATCTGTGGCTATGCAGTCTCATCTATATATACCTTATCAATCCGTTGTCATGCTTGCAAGTCCACAGTCAGGCATAAATATCTGTTTTCACTCTGCACTATGCACTTTTTAAATTTTTTGTTTGTTAATATAAATGATTGGCACATATTATCAGTATTACATGATGGAAATTTTAGATATTTTTAAAAAAATTTTAGGGAGATTATTCACCAAATGTCAAGTTTTATGAATGTCAAAGATAACTTGTAATGCTGATTATGTTTTTAAGTCAGCCATTCATTGTCTACACAATAAAAATGGTGTACATACTGTTACTTAGCCATCATTAATGGATTCTGATATGTACTTGTATGCTTTTATTTTAAACCGTATAGCAGATTATTTAACCTATTTTAATTGTGCTTTGCATTGCTTTTCAACATGTTAATGTATGTGTTTATGTTTGTAAATTATTAATTTACATATATTTTTTTAAGTTAAATCATCATCTTATGGTACTAAAGTTTATATTTCTCTTGTTTGGAGTATAGACATTTTTAATTGTCACGTAACAAGGAAAATACTTGATATAGTATTTAAACATCCTCCTTGACCCTGGGCTACAACACCGCCAGTTGTTTCTCGGAAGTGCTGTTAGCACAGTCTACACTTGCTCCTGTGTTACTGGGGTTCAGTAATGTCAGCTGTTCCCCTGCTGTGTGTACGGCAAAAAGTCCTGCTGCCTCCACCATGTTCTCTTCTCATCCCTGGGCTACAACACCGCCAGTTGTATCTCGGAAGTGCTGTTAGCACAGTGAACACTTGCTCCTGTGTTACTGGAGTTCAGTAATGTCAGCTGTTCCCCTGCTGTGTGAACGGCAAAAAGTCCTGCTGCCTCCACCATGTTCTCTTCTCATCCCTGGGCTACAACACCGCCAGTTGTATCTCGGAAGTGCTGTTAGCACAGTGAACACTTGCTCCTGTGTTACTGGGGTTCAGTAATGTCAGCTGTTTCCCTGCTGTGTGTACGGCAAAAAGTCCTGCTGCCTCCACCATGTTCTCTTCTCATCCCTGGGCTACAACACGCCAGTTGTTTCTCGGAAGTGCTGTTAGCACAGTGAACACTTGCTCCTGTGTTACTGGGGTTCAGTAATGTCAGCTGTTCCCTGCTGTGTGTACGGCAAAAAGTCTGCTGCCTCCACCATGTTCTCTTCTCATCCCTGGGCTACAACACCGCCAGTTGTTTTTCGGAAGTGCTGTTAGCACAGTGAACACTTGCTCCTGTGTTACTGGGGTTCAGTAATGTCAGCTGTTCCCCTGCTGTGTGAACGGCAAAAAGTCCTGCTGCCTCCACCATGTTCTCTTCTCATCCCTGGGCTACAACACCGCCAGTTGTATCTCGGAAGTGCTGTTAGCACAGTGAACACTTGCTCCTGTGTTACTGGGTTCAGTAATGTCAGCTGTTCCCCTGCTGTGTGTAACGGCAAAAAGTCCTGCTGCCTCCACCATGTTCTCTTCTCATCCCTGGGCTACAACACCGCCAGTTGTTTCTCGGAAGTGCTGTTAGCACAGTGAACACTTGCTCCTGTGTTACTGGGGTTCAGTAATGTCAGCTGTTCCCCTGCTGTGTGTACGGCAAAAAGTCCTGCTGCCTCCACCATGTTCTCTTCTCATCCCTGGGCTACAACACCGCCAGTTGTTTCTCGGAAGTGCTGTTAGCACAGTGAACACTTGCTCCTGTGTTACTGGGGTTCAGTAATGTCAGCTGTTCCCCTGCTGTGTGAACGGCAAAAAGTCCTGCTGCCTCCACCATGTTCTCTTCTCATCCCTGGGCTACAACACCGCCAGTTGTATCTCGGAAGTGCTGTTAGCACAGTGAACACTTGCTCCTGTGTTACTGGGGTTCAGTAATGTCAGCTGTTCCCCTGCTGTGTGTACGGCAAAAAGTCCTGCTGCCTCCACCATGTTCTCTTCTCATCCCTGGGCTACAACACCGCCAGTTGTTTCTCGGAAGTGCTGTTAGCACAGTGAACACTTGCTCCTGTGTTACTGGGGTTCAGTAATGTCAGCTGTTCCCCTGCTGTGTGTAACGGCAAAAAGTCCTGCTGCCTCCACCATGTTCTCTTCTCATCCCTGGGCTACAACACCGCCAGTTGTTCTCGGAAGTGCTGTTAGCACAGTGAACACTTGCTCCTGTGTTACTGGGGTTCAGTAATGTCAGCTGTTCCCCTGCTGTGTGTACGGCAAAAAGTCCTGCTGCCTCCACCATGTTCTCTTCTCATCCCTGGGCTACAACACCGCCAGTTGTTTCTCGGAAGTGCTGTTAGCACAGTGAACACTTGCTCCTGTGTTACTGGGGTTCAGTAATGTCAGCTGTTCCCCTGCTGTGTGAACGGCAAAAAGTCCTGCTGCCTCCACCATGTTCTCTTCTCATCCCTGGGCTACAACACCGCCAGTTGTTTCTCGGAAGTGCTGTTAGCACAGTGAACACTTGCTCCTGTGTTACTGGGGTTCAGTAATGTCAGCTGTTCCCCTGCTGTGTGTACGGCAAAAAGTCCTGCTGCCTCCACCATGTTCTCTTCTCATCCCTGGGCTACAACACCGCCAGTTGTTTCTCGGAAGTGCTGTTAGCACAGTGAACACTTGCTCCTGTGTTACTGGGGTTCAGTAATGTCAGCTGTTCCCCTGCTGTGTGTACGGCAAAAAGTCCTGCTGCCTCCACCATGTTCTCTTCTCATCCCTGGGCTACAACACCGCCAGTTGTTTCTCGGAAGTGCTGTTAGCACAGTGAACACTTGCTCCTGTGTTACTGGGGTTCAGTAATGTCAGCTGTTCCCCTGCTGTGTGAACGGCAAAAAGTCCTGCTGCCTCCACCATGTTCTCTTCTCATCCCTGGGCTACAACACCGCCAGTTGTTTCTCGGAAGTGCTGTTAGCACAGTGAACACTTGCTCCTGTGTTACTGGGGTTCAGTAATGTCAGCTGTTCCCCTGCTGTGTGAACGGCAAAAAGTCCTGCTGCCTCCACCATGTTCTCTTCTCATCCCTGGGCTACAACACCACCAGTTGTATCTCGGAAGTGCTGTTAGCACAGTGAACACTTGCTCCTGTGTTACTGGGGTTCAGTAATGTCAGCTGTTCCCCTGCTGTGTGTACAGCAAAAAGTCCTGCTGCCTCCACCATGTTCTCTTCTCATCCCTGGGCTCCAACACCGCCAGTTGTTGCTCAGAAGTGTAATTGGCACGGGTACTCACTCCTGCCAAGACTGGTTACAGCACGCCATCTGTTTCCTGTCAGTGTAAACGTCACTTAGCCTCCAATAAGTTGTCCTGTCGTGTTGCGGTCGGGTTAGCCGACTCTATGGTGCTTGGAGTTTAGGTGCTTCCTATGTGTGCTGCGGGATATGCAAATAAAGGCTGTTTCCGTTGTGACAATAGGACAATCACCCACTGTAGTACTGTGGGATTCGGTAACTGCGGCCGGCTCGCGGCCTGTCAACTTAAATTTCCATGGGTACCTTCTGCTACCCGTCCGGTTCCAGTACCGTCAGCTGGTTCTCCGCAGTGCCTTTGGCCTAGGTGCCTCCATCTCGGTATCCGAGTTCCAGCAACGTCTGTTGGTCCTTGGTAGTGCTTTGGAGCACAGGTACCTCCTGCTTAGTAACCGTGTCCCAGTAACGTCAGCTGGTCCTCGGTTGTGCCATTGGCTCTTTTCCTTCTGCTGCCCCTCCGGGTTCCAGCACAGTCAGCTGGTCCTCGTTACTTGCATTGGCTCTTGTACCTTCTGCTACATTTACAAATTGAAGATTTTTTCAATGCTTTTTTGGGTAATCACTCTGGATCTCCAACAATGAAGACGACGACCCTGATGACCACCCCGAAGAAGATGATGACCACAAGGACGACGAGCATCAAGCCAACCAGCCTAAACACCATCACAAAGAAGAAATAAAAGATTACCAAACAGGACTAAGAAGGTTAAGACAAACTACAAGATACAGAACAAGAGACTTAAGAACAATAAGCAGAAGATCAAAAAGCAGAAGAACATGAAGTAAAAGACCAAAATGAAGAGCAAAATATATGCTCTAAATTCTAAGCAGAAGAAGACTAAGCAGTGTATGGGGTGAGTCCGTTCCTCCTCGTGGTGCCCCTGGAAAATGCCTGCTGCTGCAGGCTAAACTGAACACGGACAAATACTGTTGTAATTTAAATCTTTTGTGACAGCAAGAACGGAAGGATGAAAAATTCATACTTTGACAGATTACAAGTACAGGATTCTCTGTCACAAATAAGAATATGATGAAGAAGATGAAGTACAATATGAATAAGAATAATAGTTTAATAAGAAGAATATGAGTAATGTTAACAAAAAGATGAATAGCAAGAAGTTTAAGAAGAAGATAAAGAAGGTGAAGATGAAGAATAATTTGATGAAAAAGATGATGCTGCTGAAGATTATGAAGGAGAAAGTGTGTCAAAAGTTTAAAAGGTGAAGAGCATGGAAGTTGTGAAATATACATATTTGCCAAAATAGAAAAAACGTTAACAACATTGTCAATTTCTTCGTCAATCCGAACATCTTTAAAAAAAAAAATATTTATGCTATTCCATTTGATTTGGGTTAAACATCTATGCCTTTAATGTGTCCTCAACCTTCCACAATACATTCTACATTACTCTTTGTTGTTTTCCTTCATGTACAATTAACCAACAAGGCAAGAATGGGTTTTTTTTAATTCCGATATTTTGTTCCCATAGACTTACATTGGACTTCCGGTATCGGTATCGGGTATCGCCGATATTTTTTGGGTATCGGCGATACAATTCCGATTCCGATACTTTTGGATATCGGAAAGTATCGCTCAACTCTACTGTTGACTTAGAGACAGATACACCTACTTCACTGAGAGTGTTCTGGACTTCAGTTGATGTTGTGAACGGGTTCTTCTTCACCAAAGAAAG
>JARQOD010011857.1:0-21862 GCA_033576555.1 Oophaga sylvatica
CTTTTTGGGCCCCTTGGAGTCACTTTTGGCACTTTGTCAATTGTGCCATTTGGGGACTTGTAGCCACTTTTGCCACATTCCATCTTGAACACTTTGGCCACGGTAGCACTTTGGCACATTTGGGCCCCTTGTAACACTTGCCACTGTTTGCCACTTTGGGGACATTCGGGACCCTACCACTTTGGCCACTTGGTAGCCACTTTGGCACTTAAAACCCTCGGAGCCACTTTGGCCACTGGTAGCCACTTTGGCACATTTGCAACTCGTAGCCACTTTGGCCACTTGTAGCCCTTTGCCCCATTCGCATCTCGGAGCATTTGGCCACTTGGGGCCTTTTGGCACATTCGGGCCCCCGGGACCCTTTTTGGGCCCCTTGGGAGCCCCTTTGGCACATTTGGGACCCGTAGCCACTTTGGCCCTTGGGACCACTTTGCACATGCACCCGGGACCATTTTTTGGGCCCCTTGGTACCACTTTGGCCAATTGGCACTTGGTACCACTTTTGGCCCCTTTGGACCACTTTGGCACTTGTCACCCCTTTGGGACCACTTTGGCCTTGGGAGCCACTTTGACATCGCACCTCGTAGCCACTTTTCATTTGGGACCACTTTGGGCCCTTGCACCTGGTACCACTTTTTCCACTTGGTACCCTTTGGCATTCGCACCTCGAGCACTTTGGCACTTGTAGCCACTTTTGGGCCCTTTGGGCCTTTTAAACCACTTTTCCGTTTTTAGCCACTTTGGCAAGTTGGGGACTTCTGTACCATTTGGCCATTTTGGCCCCCCCGTACCACTTTGGCAACTTGGTAACCCTTTGCATATTCGGCCCTCGGTACACTTTGGACACTTTGGGACCAGTTTAACACATTTTGGGACCTCGGGGAACCATTTTTCCACTTGTACCACTTTGGGACATTCGTCACCCCTGTACCACTTGCCACTTTGGGAGCCACTTTGGCACTTTAAAACCACTTTGGGGCCCCCCCCCTGGTAGCCACTTTGGCCACTTTGGGAGCCACTTTGGACATTCACACCCATGCCTTTGGGGCCCCTTGGTAGCCTTTTGGGCCCTCCACCTCTGTAGCCACTTGGCCATTGTAGCCACTTTTGCACATTTGGGGCCCCCGGAGCCCCTTGGGACTTGGAGCCACTTCGCCCCCTTTTAACCACTTTTGGCACATTCGTCACTGGTAGCCACTTTGGCACTTGGGACCACTTTGGCAATTCCGTGGAGCCACTTTTTGGGCCCCTTGTCCACTTAAGGCCATTTTTTTAACACAAGCTCCCAAACTTTGCCTCGGGGGTCATTTTTGGCGCCCCGGGGCCCCCCAAAGGGGCCCACTTTGGCACCGGGGCTTTCAAAACCACTTTGGCGTGGGGCTACTCAGAAGCCAATTGCGCGCTGCCCCTTTTTAAAACCTTGAATCGCGTTTCTGCCCGCTTCTTTTAAGGGGATACGGGTCATTGTGGAACCCCGAAATTTGCAAAGCTGCCCATCTTGTAAGGTCAAAAGCACCTGCGCTGGGGTTTTCCCAAACCATGTCATTGGGGGCCCAGGGAAAGGCCGCCTTTAAATTTCCCTAGGGGAAATTTTTTTTTGCTTAAAATGCAAATTTTTTTAAAAAAAAACAAAAAATTTCCGGATCGATTTCCCAAAAATACATAGCACACCTGTCCCCCCCAAGGGTTTTTGAAACCCCCGCCTGAAGGGGGTTTTCTGCCCGAGCAGATGGGGCCCAAAAAATTGCAGAAAACGGGGGAAAAGAAAAAAAAAGAACAGATGGGCATTTCCTAAAGGAAAAAATTAAGGGTGTTTTGAAACAGCGCGGGCCAGTTTTAAACAGCATGAATCATGTCGACTTTGGGAAAAGAAAAAGTTAGAATAGGAATGTTGTGTATAGCAATGCACAACCTGGGAGGGGTTTATGGCCCCTTGGGAGCCACTTTATGTGCGGGGCCCCCTTTTCCACTTTTGCCCCTTTTAAAACCCCTTTTTTTGGCATTTTTCCCAAAACCACCTTTGGGAGCCCTTTTGGGGGCCCCTTGGAAACCCCCACTTTGGGCCCTTGGAGCCCCTTTGGCCCCCACTTGGAAAGCCACTTGGGGACATCGGACCTTGGGAGCCCCTTTGGGCCCCTTGGTAGCCCCCTTTGGGACATTCGACCCGGTACCACTTTTGCCACTTGGGGGAGCCACTTTGGGACATTTTCACCTCGGAAACCAATTTCCAAATGGGAGCCACTTTGGGACATTTGCACCTCGTGCCACTTGGCCACTTGGGAGCCATTTGGCCCTTTAGCCCCTGAGCCCCCTTTGGGACATTCCCCCTCGAGCCACTTTGGCCCCCTTGGTAGCCACTTTTGCCCACCCCCTTTGGCCCCTTTGGTAGCCACTTTGGGGCACCCGGTACCACTTTGGGCCACTTGGTACCATTTGACATTGCACCTGTAGCCATTTGGCCCTTTGTAGCCACTTTGGCACATTCGCACCTTGTACCACTTGCCACTTTTTTAGCCCCTTTCCCTTGTATTTTCCCCGTAGCCACCTTTTGGACATTTGGCCCCTTGAAACCACTTTGGCAATTGGTAGCCACTTTTGGCCCCGTCCCTTTTCCAAACCTTTCCCTGGGACCCTTTTGGTTGGCAACCCCGTACCACTTTGGCCCCTTTTAAAGGCACCTTGGAGCTACCCTTTGGCCACTGGAGCCAGGGGTAAGCCATTTGCCCACCTCGTAGCCACTTTTGGCCACTTGGGACCACTTTCACATTTTCCCCCCTTGTACCCCTTTGGCCACTTGGACCATTTGCCCTTTCCCCCCGTAGCCCCTTTGGCCCCAAAATTTTTCCCCGGACCCTTTTTTTCCCCCGGGAACCCCACTTTGGGGCCACTTTTTAGCCACTTTGGCACATTTGCACCTTGGTAGCCACTTTTTTACCATTTGGGCACCTCGGGATTTTGCCACTTTTTCACATTTGTCACCTTGGGAAAGCCACTTGGTAAACCCCACTTTGCACTTTATGGCCACCACTTTTTTAAACCACTTTGGCCAAACTTGGAAGGGCCCACCCTTTTTGCCCCTTTTTAATTTTGGCACCCGGTACACTTTTGGGCCTTTGGGAGCCAGTTTTTGCACAATTTTGGGACCCTCCCTTTTGGTTTAAAGGGCCCCCCCTTTGGCCCCCCAAATTTAATTTGTTTAAACCACTTTGGCACATTCACCCCCCCTGGAAGGCCAACCCCTTTGGGGCCAGTTGGTAGCCACTTTGGGCACCCAGTTGGCCCCTTTCCTTTTAAAGCCACTTTTGGCAACTTGGGACCACCTTTGGCCCCACCCCTTTCCTGGTCCCCCACCCGGTAGCCCCTTTGGCCACTTGGTTAAGGCCACTTTGCCAAACCCCCTTTTCCGGATTCGGCCGGGCCCGGAGCCCCCACTTTTGGGGATTTACTTGGAGCCCTTTGGGACATTTGGGCCCTCTACCACTTTGGCCCACTTTGGAATTCCACCCTTTAGACCCTTTCCCAAGGGAGCCACTTTTGGCACATTCGGGACTCAAAGCCACTTTGGGCCCCTTTTTAGCCACTTTGGGCCCCTTGGGACCTTTTAGCACATTTTCACCTCGGTAGCCACTCGCCACTTGGTACCACTTTGGCCACTGGTACCACTAGTGTTGAGCGATATTTTCTCGTACTAAAATATCGTACGAAAAGTATCGCCCCATAGCACTAAATACGTCGATATCCGATTCCATTCGGAAACCAAAGAAATCTATGGGAACAAAATATCCAACTAAAAAAAAAAACCCTTTATTTCCTTTAAAAACTAAAAAACCACAAGAACTATAAATTTTATAAACATGTCATTTGACAAATATAAAAACATATATTATATTTATACACTTTTACATATAAAAATCCTCTGAATTTAAAAGCCGGGGAAACCGGGTTTTTGTGAAAAGACAGAACACCCGACATGAAATGAACTTGGTGTCATAAGGGTTAACCATGCTTTTCATGTCGTTTGCAATCTGATTTGCACAAACAATTCATCAGTCTATGTTGCAAAATTTTCCCCCTGAGGGGTTAATTAAAGGGGTAAATCGTTGTAAAAAAAACGACTTTTTTGCTACAATTACACCTTTATTAACCCCACGGGGTGAAAAATTTTCCACTTTCACTCAGTAAAAGTTTGTGCAAATCAGAATCAAAATACATGAAAAGACATGGGGGAACTCTATGTAAACCAAATGGACGTCGGTTCTGCTTTTTTACAAAAGCCGGGGATTGAATTAGCGGGTATTATACTATTAGAATGTAAGAAATAAAAATAAAATATATATATATAGTTCACAAAATTTAATGACAGTATTATTTAAAAATATGAGGTGAAAATTTCTGAAAAAAAAAAGCGTGGGGTCCCGCCCTATTTTCGCAACCCAACAGACAAAGCCTGAGGGGGGGAGATAAAAATAGCCCCAAAAGGGACCATTATTTTGGCCCCCCCGCACTAACATCTGCCCCCCCGACACCCCAGAAAGGGGAAACTCTAATTTTGATTTGCCCTTTCTGGGACTTTTCCCGTCTATTTCCCCTTGCCCTGTAGCGGTGGCAAGGGTTTTTAAGGGGGTTTAAAAAAACCCTTGCAATTGAAAGGGACTTTTAAACCAGGTTAATAATTGAGAGCTGTCAATTAGACAAAATCATTTTTAAACCTATTGTATAAAAAAAAAATCAACACACACACTTAAAAAAAAGAATTTTAATGAAATAACACACAGTTTTTGACCATATTTTTTTCCCGCTAAAACCATTTTTATAATAAAAAAAAATAATAAAGCAAAATTTTTTCTTTCCAACCGATTTACAGTCAGGTCCCACGGTGTAATCCTTTGAAAGGGTTATGTTTACTGCAGGACCCACTAATGCTGCACCCACATAAACCCCCAAATGAAGATTCCCTCCTGGCTGACAGGGGAAGAATAAACTAATTGATTTCTTTCCACTTTCACTTCAGGGCAGCCAGGGGCCAAATCATGACGTCAGAGGAACTGGGTTAAAAAAAAAAGGGGTCCCCCGAAAAAATTGGCGTGGGGTCCCCCCTATTTTTTTTAACCAGCCAATAACAGACCGCTGAGCCTGGATTTTCAGGCGTTAAGGACCAAAATCCATGGCCTTCCCCCGCCTGATAATACCAGGGCCCCAACATCTCATAACTTGGCGATTTAAAAAAAAAGGGATCCCCCGAAAAAAATTGGGGTGGGGTCCCCCCCCATTTTGTTTAACCACCAGATGAAGCAACCGCTGAGGCCTGGGTTTTCAGGCTTTTAAGGACCCAGATCCATGGACCTTGCCAGCCTGATAATACCAGGCCACAGCATCCTGCATATCTTGGCTGATTAACAAAAATAGGGGATCCCCTCGAAAAAAATTGGCTGGGGCCCCCCCTATTTTTTTAACCACCAAAAGAAGCAGACCGCTGGGGCCCTGGTTTTCAGGCTGTTAAGGACCAAGATCCATGGACCTTGCAGCCTGATAAACCAGGCCACAGCAGTCTGCATACTTGGCTTGATTAACAAAAATAGGGATCCCTCGAAAAAATTGGGGCGTGGGGTCCCCCCAAATTTTTTTAACCACCAATGAAGCAGACCGCGAGGCCTGGTTTTTCGGGGCTGTAAGGGATCCAATAAAAAAGCCCTTGCAAGCCTATAATACCGGGCCCAAAGCATCTCTTAGCTTGGCGGGTTAACAAAAAAGGGGACCCCTCGAAAAAAAAAAACGGCGTAGGGTCCCCCAATTTTTGTTAACCAGCCAAGTAAAATGCAGACTGCTGCGGCCTGGTATTAAAAGACTGTCAAGGCCCATGGATTTTGGCCCTCAACAGCCTGATAATACCAGGCTACAGCAGCCCCACATTTGGCGCATCAAAAGATGTGCAATTGTGGCACTTTACCCGGATCTTCCCACTTGCCCTGTAGCGGTGGCAAGCGGGGTAATAAGGGGTTAATGTCACCGTTGATTGCACGGTGACAATAAGCCCCGGGTTTAAAAATGGGGAGGTTTCCCAAAAAACACCGATCCATTATTAATTTCCCAAAGTTATTAAATGGGATAAAAAAAAAACAAAGCAAAAAAAAAGTATTTAAAGAAATAAAAGAGACAAAAAACACTTTTTCATTTCTTTTTTTTACCCTCTCATTCCTCGATCCCTCGATCTCCTGTAAAAAAAGAAAAAAAAACAAACCAACATTTTAAACCCCCCCGTCGACGGGAATCCATAGTAAAAGACAGCCCCCACGCGATCCAGCTCTGCTACATCGCAATGACACAAGCCTGTCCCTCCGGGCGCAAACACAGCTGATTACCTGCTTTCCCCGGCGGGGGACTCCCCGGGCTGACTGCCAAAAGGCCCGGGGTTACCCCCAGTCCCCTTCCCCCTTTTTTCCCAGAAAAATGCATGGGGAACCCCCCGGGGAGAAGAGGGTGGGGGCCAAGAAGGGGGTTTTCCCCCCCGGGACCGCCGGAGATTTTTTGCCAAAGGGGGGTGCCGGGACCCTTACAAACCCCCCCCCAAAAAAAAATGAAAAATGGGGGGACCCCCAGGGGGGGGAAAAGACCGTGGGCCGGACAAATCCGGGGGCCGGTAAATTTTTTTAAACGAAAATAAAGAAACAAAAATTTTTTGAAAGGGGCCCATGGGTTAAAAAATCGGGGCCCCCAGCCCCCCATTTGCATTAATCGCCAACACAATAGCCACTTTTTTTACCTTTTTTGGGGGCCTTTTGGGGCCACTTTGGCCCCTTGGAGCAAAAAATTTGGGACTTTTGGCAGCTTAGTACCCTTTGGCACTTGGGAGCCAAAATTTTTAAAAATTCGGCACCCGGTTAAAAAAATTTTTTAACCCCTTTGGGGCCCCTTTTTGGGGGTTTTTACCCGTTTTTTTACTTTGGCACCTTTCCCCCGGAAAAAACTTTGGGAATTGTTAGCCCCTTTGGCAAAAATTTGGGGAAAACCCTTTTTTTGCCACTTTTTGGGGCCCCTTTTTGGAAAAAACCCCTTTGGGGGGAGTTCCCCAAAAACTGTACCCCTTTTGGGGCCCCCTTTGGGAGCCACTTTGGGACATTCGGCACCTCGGGGAAAACTTTTTTGGCCCCCTTTGGGAGCCACTTTTTGGGACATTCGTAAACCCCAGTAGCCACTTTGGCTACTTTTGGACCAATTTTGGGGCCCCCCGGGAGCCCCAAAAATTTGGGCCCCTTTGGAGCCCCTTTAGCCATTTAGCAACCCCGGGCCATTTTTGGGCCCCCCCGGGAGCCACTTTGGCCACCCTTTGGGACCACTTTCACTTTTTCACCTCGGGAGCCCTTTTTGGGACATTTTAGACCTCTGTAGCCCCTTGGTAGCCACCTTGGCACATTCGGGAACCCCTTTTAGCCACTTTTGGGCCCCTTTGGGCCCCTTTTTTGGGGGAAATTTTGGGACCCTTTGGGGGGCACTACGGCAACTTGGTAGCCCTTTGGGACATTTGGGCCCCCCATAGCCACTTTGGGGGGTTTTGGACCCCTTTGGCCACTTTAGCAAATTTGGGACATTTGGCACCCGTAGCCACTTTGGGACTTGGTACCCCTTTGGACTTGGGGGGGGCCCGTAGCCCTTGGCCCCTTGGAGCACTTTGGCCACTTGGTTTGCAAATTTGGGGACCTTTCCCCCTGGTAGCCACTTTTTGGGAAAAATTGCCCCTTTTGTACCACTTGGGGCCACATTGCCCAATTGGGGACCTTTACCCCCTTTGGCCCTTGTTTGCCCCTTTTTGGGGGAAATTTTGGGGGGCCCCGGGTCACAAGGGGAAATTTTGGGGCCCCTTTGGCCCCATTTTGGGCCCCTTTTACCACTTTGGGGGTTGGGAAAACCCCCTTTTATTTGCACCCCGGGGAGCATTTTTGGGCATTGGGACCTTTAGCACTTTTTCCCCCCGGGAGCCACTTTGGGGGCCCCTTTGGGAGCCACTTTTTGGGGGAAATTGGCCCTCGTACCCTTTTTTTACCTTTGGGAGCCACTTTTGGGCCCCTTTTTACCAAATTTGGCACTTTGGCCCCTCTAGCCACCTTTTTGGGCCCCTTGGGAGCCACTTTGGGACATTTGCACCTCTAGCCAAATTTTTTGGGCCCCTTGGAAGGCCCCTTTAAAGGGCCCCCCCGGTTTCCACTTTTGGGCCCCTTGTTACCCTTTGGCACATTTGGGACCTCCCTTTTCCCCCCCTTTTGGCCCCTTGGGACCCCTTGGCCACTTGGTAACCCTTTTTAATTTGCACCTCGGGACCCTTTGGCCACTTTTGGGGGCCCTTTGGGTTTTCCACCGGGAGCCCCTTTTGGGCCCCCTTTGGGAGCCACTTTGCCATTTTGACCAAGCCCCTTTGCCTGGGGGCCCCCTTTTGGGGCCCGGGGGCCCCCAAGGGCCATTTGGCACACGGGCTTTTTAAAACCCCTTTGGCTTTTGGACTAGGCCCCCGGGGCCTGCCCTTTGCCCTTTAACAGCACTGGCCCATTAGCTGAAAGGGGATTTTTTGGGAACCGCCCCCTTTCAAAAGGGAACTTTGAAGGTCACGCACCGGCTGGGCCAATCCAGTATTGGGGGATGGGAAAGGGCCCCCATTAATTCCTTGGGGAAAATTTTTTCTTAAAAAATTTTTTTTTTAAAAAAAATACAAATGGGTCGACTTCAAAAAAAACCACCCGTTACCGGCTTTGAAACGCCCCTGAAAGGGGGCCCCTTTTCCGGCCCTCGGGCCCCTTAATTTCGAAAACCGGGGGAAGAAAAAAAAAACTAAAAATTTTCATTTCCCCGAAAAAAAAATTGCTTGAACGGGGCCCCCCCCCTTTTCAGCATTTTTCAGGTGTCACTTTGGAAAGTAAAATAGAAAAAATTTTTGAAAAGCAATGGCACCCCAAACCCGGGATTGGGGCTTTGGGCCCCTTTTGGGGGCCCCATTTTGGGGGGGCCCTTTGCCCCCTTTTTCCCCCTTTTGGGGGGGCCCTTTTTGGGAGGGAAAACCCTTTTGGGGGGGCCCCTTTGGCCCCTGGTAGCCACTTGGGCCACTTGGGAGCCACTTTTTGGGCCCACCCCTTTTAGCCACTTTGGGACATTCAACCTCGGAAAAAAACTTTTTGGGGCCCCCTTTGGAAAAAAACTTTTTTGGGTTTGGGGCCCCCGGGACCCACTTGGGGCCCTTGGTACACTTTGGCAAAATTCGGAAAATCGATTTTTCCCCAATTTTTTTCCCAAAAAATAGCCACTTTTGGGAAAATTTGACTCAGTACCCTTTCACCCCCCTTTGGAAACCACTTTGGCAATTCGCCCTTTGGGGCCACTTTGGCACTTTTGGGACTGGAGCCACTTTGGTCCTTTTGGGAGCCACTTTTGGGACCCTTCGGGAACCCCGGAGCCCCCCCTTTTGGGCCCCCTTTTAGCCCCCTTTTGGGGCCCCCTTTGGGAGCCAATTTGCAATTTGGGACCTCAACCATTTTTCCCCTTGGGAACCACTTTTGAATTCGGACCCGGTAGGGCCCCTTTTTGGCAAATTGAGCCCCTTTGGCACTTTTTACCCCCTTTTGCCACCTTTTGCACTTTGGCCACTTTTGGGGCCCCTTTTGGGGGATTGGGGCCCCCTTTGGGGGCCCTTTGGGGCCCTTTTGGGGGGGCCCCTTTGGCACCCCGGCACCCCGGGGGGCCCCTTTGGCCAATTTTTAGCCCCTTTTTTCCCCCGGACCCAAAAATTTTTTCACCCCGGTAGCCAAAAATTTGGCCCCTTTAGCCACTTTTCAAGGGGGCCCCCGTACCACTTTTGGGCCCCTTGTAGCCATTTTAAAATTTGCCCCTCGGGAGCCACTTTGGCAAAATTGTCACCCCGTAGCCAAATTTGGCCCCTTGGGTCCAATTTTGCACTTGGAGCTCTTTTTTACATTCAACCTCGGTAGCCAAATTTTGGGGCCCCTTTTGGGAATTGGGGGGCCCCGGGCCACTTTGCCCCTTGGAGCACTTTTTCCCCATTCGCACTCAAACAATTTTTTGGCCCCCTTTGGGACACTTTTTTATTTGCACCCTTTGGGGGGGCCCATTTTGGCCCCTTGGGAGCCCCCTTTTTGGGACATTTTTGTCAAAAAAGTACCACTTTGGGGCCCCTTTTGGGACCCCTTTTCCCCTTGTTAAACAAATTTGGGCCCCCTTTGGGAGCACTTTTGGGACATTCGGCCCTTGGGAGCCACTTTTTTGGGCCCCTTGGTAGCCACTTTGGCACATTTGGCCCCTAGGGGGGGCCCTTTTTGGCCCCTTGGGGGAGCCACTTTGTTCCCTTTGCACCCCGGGGGCCCCCTTTGGCCCCTTGGTTTGCCACTTTGGCCATTTGGACTTCGGTAGCCACTTTGGCCCCTTGGTAGCCACTTTGGCAATTTGCACCTTGGTACCATTTTTGGGCCCCTTGGTACCCTTTGGGGACATTGCCCCCCGTCCATTTGGCACTTGGACCCCCTTTGGCACATTCTCCCTTGGTTGCCCCCCTTTTGGGCCCCTTTTGGGAGCCAAATTTTAAAAATTGCACCTCGGTAAAACTTGGCCCCTTTTGGGACCACTTTTAAATTTCATTTTGGGGGAAACCATTTTGGCCCCTTTGGGACCCCCTTTGGGGGACAGTGGCATTTTTTGTTGCCAAATTTGGCAACTTGGAAACCCCTTTTGGAAAAATTTTTTCACCGGTGTACTTTGGCAAATTGGGAGCCTTTTTCACATTTTGGAACCCCCGGACCCCTTTTTGGGCCCCCGGGGAGCCACTTTGGACATTGCACCTTTAAACCATTTTGGGCCCTTTTTGGACCCTTTGGCCCCTTTAGCCCTTTGGCACAGGGGCCCCGGTAGCCACTTTGGCCATTTGGTACCCTTTTTGGGGGTCCACTTTGAGCCATTTTTGCCATTTGGCCCCCGGTACCCCTTTGGGACCCTTCGGCCCCCTTTTACCACGGGAAAACCCCTTTGGCACATTTTTGGCCCCCCGTAGCCAAATTTGGCAATTTGGGGAGCCCCTTTGGCAATTGGGGACCTCGGTACCCTTTTTGGCCCCTTTGGACCTTTTTAAACAAAATTTTTGGACCTGGGGGCCATTTTTGGGAACTTGGTTTGCCATTTTGGGCCCTTTAGCCCTTTAGCCCTTTTGGCCCCTTGGTAAACCATTTTTGGGCCCTTGGCCTTTTTGTACCCTTTTTGGTTTTTGGGAGCCCCCTTGGGGAATTTTTCTTTGCATTTTGGGGCCCTTTTGGAGCCATTTTTGGGACATTCGGGGCCCGGTAACCCCCCCTTTTGGTAATTGGTAGCCACCTTTTGGGACTTTTGGGCCCCCCATACCCCTTTTTGGCCATTTTGGAGCCACTTTTGAAAAAAGGTAGCCAATTTTGGGGGGGTTTGGCACCTCAATAGCCCCCTTTGCCCTTTTTCCACTTTGGCCAAAGGGGACCAAAATTTTTTACTTTGGCACCTGGGGAGCCACCTTTGGGCCCCTTGGTTTCCAATTTTTGGGCCCCTTTTGGTTTGCCCTAGTGTTTAGCGTATTGCTTTGGGTACAAAAAATCTTTCAAAAATTTTACGCCCAAGCAAAATATCCCTCGGATACCCTTCCCTTTTGGGGGGGCCCAAAAGTAAGGGCTTTGGGAAAAAAATGCAACTAAAAAAAAACCCTTTTTTTCCTTTTTAAAAAAAAAATACACACATAAATACAAATATAATTTACATGTCATTGTGACATATATAAAACATATATGTTATTTTTTTACATTTCACATTAAAATATCCTCTGATTAAATTTGCCGGGAAAACCCGGGCTTCTGTAAAAGACAAACACCCGCATGAAATACATTGGGGTACATAGGGTAACCCTGCTTTTCATGTCGTTTGAATCGATTTCACAAACAATTACATCAGTCTATTGTGCAAAAATTTTCCCCCTGTAGGGTTAATTTAAAAGGGGAAATTCGTTGTAAAAAAAAAAAAAACTTTTTTTGCTACAAAATTTTCACCTTTAATTAACCCCTACAGGGGTGAAAATTTTTCACACTTACCTCAGTAATTTTTGTGCAAATCAGATTCAAAAACAAGAAAAGACATGGTTAACCTAAGTAAACCAATGTCATTTCATGCGGTTTTGCATTTTTACAAAACCGGCAATTGAATTAGCGTATTATACTAGTAGAAGTGTATGAACAAAATTAAATAAATAAAAATGTTTCCCAAATTTAATGCATGTATATAATATTTAAAAGTTAAAATTGCTGAAAAAAAAAGGGGTGGGCCCCCCCCTATTTTTTGCAACCAGACAGACAAAGCCATGAGTGGGGCAGATAATAATAGCCCGAAAGGGGGACCATTTTTTTTGGCCCCCCCCCACAACACTCCCCCCAACACCCCAAAAAGGGGCAAACTCTAATTAAAATTTGCCCTTTCTGGCACTTTGCCCGTCTATTCCCATTGCCCTGTAGCGTGGCGAATGGGTTAAAAGGGGTTAAAATGACCTTGCAATTGAAAGGTCACTTTAAGCCAGGTTTTAATAATTGAGAGCTGTCAATTAACAACTATCAATTATTAATCCTATTGTATGAAAGAAAATCAAACCACACACTTTAATAAAAAAGAAGTTTAATGAAATAATCACAGTTTTTGACCATATTTTATTTTCCGCTAAAACCATTTCCAGTAATAAAAATAAAATAATAAAGCAAAAATTATTCTTACCAATCCGATGTACAGTCGTCCCACGGTGTAATCCTTCAGAAAGGGTTAATGTTTTACTGCAGGGACCGCAGCTAATGCGAAAGCCTCACAGTAAACCCCCAAATGAATGAGTTCCTCTCCTGGCTGACGGGAAGAGGAAGTGGAAAGCTTAATTGATTGCTTTCCACTTTCACTTCAGGTCAGCCAGGGACACAATCAGTGACGTCAGAGGGGAACTGGTTAACAAAAATAGGGGATCCCCTCGAAAAAAATTGGCTTTGGGGCCCCCCCTATTTTTGTTAACCACCCAGATGAAGCAGACCGCTGAGGCCGGGATTTTCAGGCTGTAAAGAGCCAAGATCCAGGGACCTTGCCAGCCGAAAAATCCCCAGGCCACAGCAGCTGCATATCTTGGCTGATTAACAAAAATAGGGGATCCCTCGAAAAAATTGGCGTGGGGTCCCCCCATTTTTGTTAACCAGCCAGATGAAGCAGACCGCTGAGGCCTGGTTTTCAGGCTGTAAAGGAGCCAAAATCCATGGACCTTGCCAGCCTGATAATACCAGCCACAGCAGTCTGCTATCTTGGCTGATTAACAAAAAAGGGATCCCCTCGAAAAAAATTGCGTGGGTCCCCCAATTTTTGTTAACCAGCCAAAATGCAGCCCGCTGAGCCCCTGGTATTTCGGCTAAGGATCCATAACCCCCCGGACCTTTCCCAAGCACTATAATACCCCCCCCCCCCCCCCCCCCCCCCCCCCCCCCCCCCCCCCCCCCCCCCCCCCCCCCCCCCCCCCCCCCCCCCCCCCCCCCCCCCCCCCCCCCCCCCCCCCCCCCCCCCCCCCCCCCCCCCCCCCCCCCCCCCCCCCCCCCCCCCCCCCCCCCCCCCCCCCCCCCCAACCCCCCCCCAAAAAAAAAAGGGGGGGACCCCCTCAAAAAAAAAAAAAGGGGTGGGGGTCCCCCTATTTTTTTAAACCAAAAAAGGATGCTGGCGGGTAAAAAGACTGAAAGGGCCCCCTTTTTGGGCCCTCAACCCGATAATACCAGGTTTACAGCAGCCCCACATTTGGCATCAAAGATGCCAATTGTGGCATTTACCCGGATCTTCCCACTGCCCCGTAGCGGTGGCAAGCGGGGTAATAAGGGGTTAAGTCACCGTTGATTGCACGGGACAATAAGCCCGGTTAATAATGGAGAGGTGTCAATAAGACACCGATCCATTATTAATCCCAAAGTTATTAAAAATGCATAAAAAAAAGACAAAGCAAGAAAAAAGTATTTTAATGAAATAAAAGAGACAACACATTTTTCATTTCTTTATTACTCTCTCATTCCTGCGATGCCATCGATCTCCTGTAAAAAAAGAAAAAAAGCAAACAACATATACCACCGTGCGACGCAGTCCAAAAGTAACGACAGTCCCACGACGACCCCACATCGAGACCAACCGATCCAAATATATTTCCCCCCAAAGTTAATTAAAAAAAAAAGCAGTCACTGCAGTTATCGCGAGAAACTGCATGTGACCGCCGGGGAGAAGAGGGATGGCGGCCATGAAGCAGTCCAGGCCGTGACCGCCGGAGATCTTCTGCCAGGTAAGGCCGCTGACCCTGACAGACCCGACCGACGAACACTGACAGTGACAGAACCCACCGAGGACACAGACAGTGACATGACAAATCCATTCCCGGGATTCGAAAGACGAAAATATCGAAACAAATTTTTCGAAAGGGGCCGATAGACTAATTCCCGATAGCCTATTTCATTATGTACGCTCAACACTAGTACCACTTTACACTTGGCACCTTGGTACCACTTTGGCCACTTGGGAGCAAAATTTTGGGACTTCGGAGCTTAGTGCCACTTTGGACACTTGGTAGCCAGTTTAGCACATTTGCACCTCGGGACCAATTCGGCAAATTGGTAGCCACTTTGGCCTTGGTACCAGTTTGCACATTTGGGGACCTCGGTACCACTTTGGTAACTTTTTACCACTTTGGCACATTCGGGGACCTTAAAAAGCCACTTTGGCCATTGGGACCACTTTGGGAAGTCCACTTTTGAGCCCTTGGCCACTTGGACCCCTTTTGGGACTTCGGCACCTCGGTAAAAACTTTGGCCACTTGGTACCACTTTTTGGGACATTCCGTCACCTCAGTACCACTTTTCTACTTGGTAGCCACTTTGGTACATTTTGGCACCTCAGTACCACTTTGGCCATTGGCAGTCACTTTTTTGGGCCCCTTGGAGCAACTTTTCACATTTTTGGGGACCGGTACCACTTGGCCACTTGGAGCACTTTGGGACTTTTCACCTCGGTAGCCACTTTGGGCCCTTTAGCACCTCTGACCACTTGGTACCACCTTTGGGACATTTGGCCCTCGTACCACTTTGGGCCCCTTGATAGCCACTTTTGGGATATTTTTTTTTTTTGGCAAAAACCCGGTTTAGCACCGGGAATTGGACCACTTTTTGGGATATTTGGCACCTTTAGCTACTTTGGGCACTTGGGACCAGTTTTGCACATTTGCACCTCGGAGCCACTTTGGCCCCCTTTGGGACCCCTTTTTGGACATCGCACCTCGTAGCCAATTTGCCACTTGTACCCCCTTTGGGGCCCCTTGATAGCCCAATTGAACATTTGGCCCCCGGTAGCCACTTTTCCACTTGGTAGCCACTTTCACATTTGGGACCCATAGCCACTTGGCACTTGGATTTAACCCACCCCTTTGGGACATTCGGCACCTCTTACCACTTTGCCACTGGAACCACTTTGGCCATTTGGCACCTCGGTAGCCACTTGGGAAAATTGGTAGCCATTTTTTCCCGTTGACCCTTGGCACATTCGGCCCTTCGGTAAACCACTTTTGGCCACTTTGGACCCCTTGGGACATTTCGGGACCTCGAAAAAACTTGCCACTTTGGGAGCCACTTTGGCACTTTGGAAGCCACTTTGGCATTTTGGGGAGCCACTTTTTGGGCCCCTTGTGCCACTTTTCCAAGGCCCCGGTGCCACTTTTGGGGGGGACTTTTGGTCCCTTTGGGCCCCATCACACCCGGTAAAACCACTTTTGGGGCCACTTGGGTCCCTTTAGACTTTGAAACCTTTAGCCAATTGCCAATGGGCCATTTGGGGCCCCCTTGGGGAACTGGACAACTTTGTTGGTAGCCCTTTTGGGGAATTCATTCAGGCCCCTTTGGCCCAATTCAGTAATTTTGCCCTTTTAGCCATTTCACATTTGGATCGGTGCCACTTGCCCCTGGTACCACTTGGCCCTCGGTACCACCGGCCACGGGGTAAACTTCTTTAGACATTTGGCACCTCGTAGCCCAATTGGTCAATTGAAAAATTTGGAACATTTTCACCTTTGTAGCCCTTTGGCACATTCGCCCTTTTTCCACTTGGGGCCCTTGGTAGCCATTTTTCATTGCACCTTGGCCACTTTGCCACTTGGAGCCACTTTGGCCCCTTGGTAGCCACTTGGCCTTTGCACCTGGTGCCTTGGCACTTTAGCAAATTTGGCCACTTGAAAACCCCTTTCACATTGGGCCCCCCGTACCACTTTTGGCCCCTTGGGGAGCCACTTGCCCCTTTGGGACCTCGGTACCAAACTTTGGGCCCCTGGCACCATTTGCCCCTTGGGAGCCCCTTTTGGCCACTTGGACCACTTTGGGAATTCGGCACCTTGGAGCCACTTTGGCCACTTTGGATTCACTTGGCCTTGGTACCATTTTTACATTTGCACCTCGGGAGCCATTTTTGGCCACTTGGTACCATTTAGCACATTTGGCACTTGGGGGGGCCCCTTTTGGGCACTTGGGAGCCACTTTGGCACATCCGGGACCTTGTGCCATTTTGGCACTTGGTACCACTTTGGCACATCCGCAATTGGGACCCCTTTGGGGCCCTTGGGAGCCACTTTGGGGCAACCGCACCTTTTGTAGCCATTTTGGGCCCCTTGGAGCCCCTAGACATTCTGCCCCTGGAAGCCACTTGGCCACTTGGTGCCCTTTGGCACATTCGGGACCTTACCCTTGGCCCCTTGGAAACCACTTTGGCACATCGAAACCCGTACCCCCCCTTTGGGCCCCTTGGCCACTTTGGGGCCCTTGGTACCACTTTGGGACATTTGCACCTCGGTACCACTTTTTGGCCACTTTTTAGCCACTTTGGCCATTGTTTGCCACTTTGGCCACTTAAGCCATTTTTGGAAGGGGGGGGGGGGGGGGGCCCCTTTGGGCCCTGGAGCCACTTTGTCCTTGTAACCCTTTTGCACTTTGGCCCTGGTACCACTTTGGGACTTGCACTTTACGATTTACCTTGGTAGCCATTTTTACCACTTTGGCAAATTTGGCACCTCGGGAACAAAATTTTGGCCACTTGGAACACTTTGGGCCCCTTATAACTTTTGGACATTGGCCCCTTTACCTTTGGGCCAATTGGTACCACTTTTCACTTTTGGCACTTTGGAAAAATTTTTCAACTTGTAGCAAATTTGGCCCTTGTACCACTTTGGCACATTAGGCCCCTCGGACCCCTTTGGCCACTTGTAGTCACTTTGGCACTTCGGGGCCCCCGGGAGCCCCTTTGGCCACTGGTAGCCATTTCACATTTTGCACCCGGGAACCACTTTGGCCACTTGGTACCATTTGGCCATTGGAAAGCCCTTTTTGGGGACCCTTCGGAAATCGGGACCCTTTGGACTGGTAGCCACTTGGCACATTCGGCACCTGACCCCCTTTTTCCACTGGTAGCCACTTTGGACATTTCCCCCTCTACCATTTTTTGGCCCCTTGGTAGCCCCTTTGCCATTTTGGCAACTTGGTAGCCACTTGGGCCCCTTGGGAGCCACTTGGACATCGCACCTTAGCACTTTTGGGCCCTTGGGAGCCCTTTGGCCACGGAAACCACTTTTTGGGCCCCTTGTGCCACTTTTGGGACATTTGGGCCCCTGGACCACTTTGGCCACTTTAACCACTTTTGGTCACTTGGGAGCCACTTTAGACATTTTGGCACCTCGGTAGCCACTTTGGCCACTTGGTCCACTTTTGGGGACTTTTGTACCTTTTAGCACTTTGCCCCCTGTACCACTTTGGGGCCACTTGGTAGCCACTTTGCACATTTGGCCTTGGGAGCCACTTGGCCACTTGGGAGCCACTTGGCACATTCGGCAACTTGTACACTTTGGGCCCCTTTTTACCCCTTTGCCATTCGGCCCTCCCTTTGGCCCTTGGTACCCCTTTGGGACATTGCACCCTAGCCACTTTGGCACTTGGTACCCTTGGCATTGGGCACCTTTAAACCACTTTGGCCCTTGGAACTTTCATTTAGCAATTTGGCCCCCCTCGGGAGCCACTTTGGCCAAATTGGGACCACTTTTTGGGCCATTAAGCCCTTTAGCACTTTGCCCCCCTGGTACCACTTTGCAAAATTGCCCTCTGTAGCCACTTGGTAGCCACCTTGGACAATCCCCTCTTGCCCCTTTGGCCACTTGGGACCACTTTGCACATTCGGCCCTGGGAGCCACTTTGGACTTTGGGAGCCATTTGCACATTTGGACCCGTAGCCACTTTTGGCCCCTTGGTAGCCACTTTGGCCATTTTTGGAGCCCTTTGCACTTTTTCCCTTTTAGCCACTTTGGGGCCCCTTGGTCCCCACTTGGCACTTGGTACCTTTAGCCCTTTTGGGCCTTTGTAGCCCCTTTGGCCCTTGTAACCCATTTCCACTTGGGGCCCCTTGGAGCATTTTGGCCATTGGTACCATTTGGCACATTCGGCACCCCGTCCATTTTGGGGCCAAGGGAGCCATTTGGGCAAAATTCGCACCCCTTAGCCCTTACATTTAAACCAAAAATTTATTTTTACCATTTGCCCCTTATAAACAATTGGACATTCGCCCCTCGGTACCCTTGGCCACGGGAAAACCCCTTGGGTACTTTGGACCACTTTTAGCACATTTTGGGCACCTCGACCCATTGGCACATCCACCCTGTAGGGTTTGGAAACTGGTAGCCACTTTGGGCCATTTACCCTTTTAAATTCCCCTCGGTTGATTTGGGCCCCTTACCCAAATTGGCATATTCAAAAACCCCCCCAGCCCCTTTCCCTTGGTAGTCATTTGGCCATTTTAGCCCTTTTAGCCTTTTCATTTGTAAGACTTTAAAAAAATTTAACTTAAGCAAATTTGGGCATTTTTAAATTTGGATTGTAGCCCTTTTGGGCCTTCGCACCCAGAGCAATTTGGCCAAATTACCAAAGGGGCAATTGGCCCCCCCCTAGCCACTTGGCAAAACCCCCGAACCATTTCAATGGTGCCCCTTTGGCACTTTGCACCTCGACTACTTTTGGAATTGGTAGCCATTGGGGACTTCGGATTTGGACCATTTGGCCACTTTTACCATTTTGGAATTTCCCCCCTACCATTTGGCCACTTTTGCCAATTTTTTCCTTCCCCTCGTTTAAAAAAAAACCATTTTCTACTTGGTCCCCTTTGGTCACTTGTAACCTTAGAATTGGACCCCGGGTAGCCATTTGGCCACGGTAAAAAGCACCACATGAAAGACACTTGGTACATGGGGTTAACCATGTTTTTTCATGTCGTTTGCAATCTGATTTGCACAAACAATTACATAAAGTCTAGTGTGCAAAATTTCACACCTGTAGGGTTAATTAAAGGTGTAAATTCGTTGTAAAAAAAACGACTTTTTTCTACAATTTACACCTTTAATTAACCCCTACAGGTGTGAAATTTTGCACACTTACACTCATGAAAATGTTTGTGCAAATCAGAATCAAACTACATGAAAAGACATGTTAACTCTATGTAAACCAAGTGTCATTTCATGCGGGTTCTGCATTTTCACAAAAGCCGCAATTGAATTAGCGGCTATTATACTATGTAGAAGTGAATGAACTATAAATATAAATAATATATATATGTGTCACAAAATTTAATGACATGTATATATATATATATATGAGGTGTAAAATTGCTGAAAAAAAATGCTGGGCTCCCGCCCTATTTTCGCAACCAACAGACAAAGCCAGTGAGTGGGGGCAGATATAATAGCCCAGAGGGGGACCATTATTTTTGGCCCCCCCGCTACTAACATCTGCCCCCAGACAACCCCAAAAAGGGGCAAATCTCTAATTAGATTTGCCCTTTCTGGCACTTTGCCCGTCTATTCCCATTGCCCGTAGCGGTGGCGAATGGGTTAATGGGGGGTTTAAAATGACCTTTGCAATTGAAAGGTCATTTTAAAGCCAGGTTAATAATTGAGAGCTGTCAATTAGACAACTAAAATTTTTAAAATCCTATTGTATGAAAGAAAAATCAACACACCCTTAAAAAAAAAAGTTTAATAAAAATCAAAAAGTTTTTGACCATATTTTTTTTTCCTGCAAAAACCTTTTCCGTAATAAAAAAAAAATAAAAAAAAGCAAAATTTTCTTACCAACCCGATGACACGGGTCCCACGGTAATCCTTCAAAAAGGGGTTTTAAGTTTACGCAGGGCCCCGCAGCAACTGCCCTCACGAAACCCCCAAATGAATGAGTTTCCCTCCGGCTGCGGGGAGAGGAATGGAAACTTAATTGATTGTTTTTCCCCTTTTTCACTTCGGTCACCAGGACACAATCAGTGACTCAAGGGAACGGTTAAACAAAAAAGGGGATCCCCTCGAAAAAAAATTGGCGTGGGCCCCCCCCTATTTTTGTTAACCACCAGATAAGCAGACCGCTAGCCTGATTTTTCAGGCTTTTAAAGGGAGCCAAGACCATGGACCTTCCCAGCCTGTAATACCAGCCACAGCATCTGCATATTTTGGCTGATTAACAAAAATGGGGGATCCCCTAAAAAAAAAAATTTGGGCGGGGGGCCCCCCCTATTTTTGTTAACCACCAGATGAAGAAACCCGCTGAGGCCGGGATTTTCAGGCTGTTAAGGACCAAAGACCCATGGACCTTGCCAGCCTGAAATACCAGGCCACAGCAGCCCGAATTTGGCTGATTAACAAAAATGGGTCCCCTCGAAAAAAATTGGCGTGGGGTCCCCCCTATTTTTTGTTAACCACCCCAATAAAGCAGCCCGCTGAGGCCTGGATTTTCAGGCTGTTAAGGGAGCCAAATCCTGGACCTGCCAGCCGATAATACCGGGCCACAGCATCTGCATATCGGGCTATTAAAAAAAAAGGGGGATCCCCCAAAAAAATTTGGGGGGGGTCCCCCCATTTTTTTTAACCACCAATAAAGCGACCCTGAGCCGGTTTTTCGGGCGGAAAGGAAATCCAATATCCATGCCGCAACCGAAAAACCAGCCCAGCAGTCTTTAGTTTGGCGGGTTAACAAAAATAGGGATCCCCCCGAAAAAAAAAACGGCGTAGGGCCCCCTTTTTTTGTTAACCAGCCAAGTAAAATGCAGACTGCTGCGGCCTGGTATTAAAAGACTGTCAAGGCCCATGGATTTTGGCCCTCAACAGCCTGATAAACCAGGCACAGCAGCCCCACATTTGGCGCTCAAAAAAAAGTGCCAATTGTGGCACTTACCCGGATCCCACTTGCCCTGTAGGGGTGGCAAGCGGGTAAAAGGGGGTTAATGTCACCGTTGTTGAAAAGGGTGAAATAAGCCCGGTTAAAAGGGGAAAAAGGGCAATAAGACACCCACCTTATTAATCCCAAAGTTTTTTAAAAGCATAAAAAAAAGACAAAGCAAGAAAAAGTATTTTAATAAATAAAAAAACAACACACTTTTCATTTCTTTTTTTTCCTCTCATTCCTGCGAGCCATCGACTCCTGTAAAAAAAAAAAAAACAAACCCAAAAATACCACCTGTCGACGCGTCCATATAAGACAGCCCACGGATCCAGCTCTGCTACATCGCAATGACAGGCAAGCCTTCATCGCGACGCAGCACAGCTGATTACCCTTTCCCCGGGTGACTAAAACGGGCGACTGCTTTACGGCCGGTTACCCAGCAGTCACTGCAGTTATCGCGAGAAACTGCATTGGGGGCCGGGGAAGAGGGGGCGGCCATGAAGCAGTCCAGGCCCGGGCCGCCGGAGATCTTCCCAGGTAATGCCGCTGCTCCTGACGACCCGACCGACGAAAACGACAGTGACAGA
>JARQOD010011858.1:0-21860 GCA_033576555.1 Oophaga sylvatica
AATATAAAACAATAATTCTGCAACTCAGCTCTTTTAATCATAATTATCATATTTACACTAGAACAGCCAATAATCTAGCAGCTTTTAATTGTATGTTAATTGACTAACCAGCCCCTTTTTGTAAACGTATAAAACCTTGAAACAATAATAAATGTATGTCTTTGACGAACTGTTATACTGACACTTTCGTGTGGACAGTCCTCATTTCGTTCTGAGCGCTCAAAAAGACATTATATAGAGATTTGGACATGGCAAGCAGCAAACACAGGATATTTGTATCCTAATTAAATTTCCATATCAGTTGGCGCCTGCACGCGGGGCATTGGACGAAACGCACGAGGACTCGGCCGACCGAGAGACGGGGGTGTTGGCCCTGGCCTTGGCACACGGGACGGAGACTGCAGCTCCATCAGTAAGGTAAGAAAACTTTGTCATCTTACCTGAATGTTCCCTGTGCCTAGTCCTAGCCTACACTTCCAGCCGGTCGGACGTGGTCATCACCGCATTCCCAGGTTGTGTAAAAAGTCCATACCCTTATCCAAAAGCCCTGGGATATAAGCCGAGTTGGTTGCTGCTGTGCTGTATATGTTTCATGTTTTATGTGAACCGGGAGAAAGTTGGAACGGTGACTGTGTTTTTGCTTGCTGATCTCTGGGCTGTATAGCAAAAGACAAATTGCTGCATAGTTCCCGCAGTAAACTTTCACGCACCGGGAGGCCATCCCAGTCAAATCAGACGTGAAGGGCGGGAGCTTTGTTTTGGATAAGTCCACGCAGATATTCTTCACACATTGGAGGGAGGTTATCCCAAAAAATCCAGTTGTGGAAGCGAGGGCTTTGTTCGGTTAAGTTTCTGCAGTAAACTTTCACGCACTGGGAGGCCATCCCAGTCAAATCAGACGTGAAGGGCAGAAGCTTTGTTTTGGATAAGTTCTCACAATAATTGTCCACGCACCGGGAGGCCATCCCAGTCAAATCAGACGTGGATAGTGAGAATTTTGATGAAGGCTATTGCAGATTACTGTGACCGGTGCACCGGCCAGGTACGGTACAGAGCGATAGAACCTTGAGCTTCGCCGCGCTCAGTGCAATTGGTGAGTTATCAGTTACCAGAGCAGCTTGTATGTGTCACAGATCATCAAAAGAGGGATTCGTATTCTCCAGGGTGTCTGTCAACTGTCTGTATCAGGTACTGTCGCTTTAAATCACATCTCCGTGCGCTCTGTTAGTAACTCATTCAGAGCAGTGTGCTGGCTGCAGCAGCGAGAAAACCCCTTTGACCCCCCCTCCTCTGCAATCACGTTATCAGGCATTCTGTTTCTTGGCTTTGATTTTTTTTTTTTTTTTTTTTAAGCTAGTTTTTTGACTACAGGTTTTAACGTGAGAATTATCAGGCATTCAGACTGAACTATATTCATTTTTTGCTATTCTGAGGAATAATAATTTTTTTTTTTTTTGTTACGTGATTTCAGTGCCTATAGAGACAGCAAGCAGAGATATAAGGAAGGGAGGGGGAAGCAGCCAGCTGACATTCCAGAGATTTTTAATTAGCTGTTTTAGTAACAAGGGTTGTTTTTCAGAGTTTTATGATTAATACGGTTTTTCTTTTCTCCCCTTTTTGGTGAATTTATTTTTTTTATGTTTACTTTTTCTAGAGTTTTTTACTAAATCTAACTTTTGTTTTTAAAAATTTTTCTTTTAAGTACATTTTTGAATGATTTTGGAGAGATTTTTTCTCTAGAGCTTTATTTCTCCAGCCATTTTTTTTCTACAAGCTTGCCTTAGAACAAGGTCACATAGATAAGGAGAATTACAGGCTGAGGGAGAGAGCAGACACAAACTACGCAGTGGTCTGAGTAGCCCCACCCGTCGGGCATTCGGCGAGGAAATTTGTTGAATATGTTTTTGGAATAGACACAGTACGTAAGAATCGAAGGGCTAGGCATGTGAATAGAATGTCAGAGTACGTGAGAAGCAAATAGACAGGCAGCCTTTACGCTGCATAATGAAATGTTTTTTCTTGTTTTTTGTTATTTGAAAGGTAACGGGAAAGTTTAATAGATTACCATCTGCTATAAAAGAGCAGCGGTGCATCGTGTAAAAGATACAGCAAGTTAATTTGAATGGACCAGGAAGTGATTTTTTTTTTTTTTTTTTTATGTGAATAAGTTTGAAAAGGTGTTAAATCATCTGTGAGAAAAAGATCACTGACTTGTCACAAGAGCAGAATTCAGAGTCACACACATCACATGTCCATCATGTGGAGACACGGACAGGTGTAGGCTGCTCTCATTGAGTAAGGAGCCTTGTACAGGGAAAAACGCTCCCCGCCTCTCTCCACAGGGAGAAGGCATTTTTGTTTCAACCATCCCCTCTCAAGAGTCACAGGGGGGACTCCCCCTCCATCTTTCTTCTCTCCCTCCCCTCCTCTTTCTCTCGCTCCTCCCTCACACCTCCCTTCTCTTCCTCTTTTTTCTACTTCGTCATCAACTGTGTCAACGCCCAATCCAAGCAATGTGGTGTCCCTGTATTCAGTGTTTCCAGAACAGGGCACTTTGTCTATCCCAAGCACAGTACAAACATTGTCTAGTCATTATATCAGGAGAAGAAAGTGCAAATCTCCCTACACAAAACGCTACATGTAGCCCCCAGACACAACAGTCCACTGCTAGGGCTTCACAGGGGAGTGGTATAGCTACAGGCTGCTAGCATGGAACCATGACACTGATCCACCGCAGCCTCAGCAAGGAAGTGGGAAATCCCCATGCAGCAAGACAACTTTAAAGCCCAAATCTCACCCAGTGTATGCACCAAGTACACCATGTCACTTCTTATCTGATGAAGATGAAGATGCAACGTCACACATGCTGCCCAATACTAGGGAAGAAAACACACAAGCACCAATAGAGCAGGGACAGGTAGAGGCACCATCCTATGAGCCCTTCATCCCAAGCCAGGTGATCAGTATGCTGCCAGACCCAGGGATACACCCCATGCTATTTTGCCAAAAAATGCAGCAGATCCAGCAAACGTATACAGCAGCCTGGATTGATCTCTGGACCGAAATGGAAATAAAAGCAGGTGATGCATTCTGGTCAATTATGAGAGAACACTTCAAGCATCCAGCAGAGTTAGATGCGTATGCCTGGGAGACAGGACCAAAGCTAATTGAGCAACTCAGAGAATGGGCCAAAAGCAGACTGACAGGACAAACTCTCAGCCTACATGTCACGAGTCAAGACAAGACAGAGTCTGTGGAGAAGTTCCATGACAGAGTAATGCAAGTGTTTCAAGAGTTGGGCCTCATTACCCATGATCAGACACACAGACGGATGTTGGCACAGGCTTTTGTGCATGGACTGAGAGAACCAATCAGGAAACCACTGGTAGCAGCCAGGCCTGAGTACACGTCAATAGCAATGGACACCCTGCTCACAGTAGCAAAAAGGATTGAGTCCCGCCGGGACAGAAGGAATGTCAAGTGTTACAACTGTGGTGAGTTTGGTCATTTCCGGAACAAGTGCAGAACACTGACTTCACCCAGAAAAAGAAGAAACACAGAAAGCAGTGAAGAACCCCGTCCATAGGACAAGAGCACACCAAGTCCACAAGGAACCCCACCAGTGGGACCAATATCCTGAGAGTGGATGGCGTAGTCATATCTTTTCTTGTGGAACTCCGCAACCTCACCTACCTATCAGAATCTTCTGCTTCCTGCATGGGAATTGATGGTCAAGTCAGATATTTCCAGATTATGAAGCCCCTGAGCGTGTGGACTCAGCCAGAACACTCCATCATGTCCCAGTTTGTTGTGTAAAAAAACCTGCACCCTCAACCTATTGGGAGTGGACCTACTGCAGAGGCTGAAAGCGACCAGAGTGTTCCAGGAAGATGGGACCATGACACTTTCTTCACCCCTGACCCAAGAAGAAACAGGAACCTCGGGCAACCACGCTGCAGACCTATCACGGGAGGTGCTGGACATAGTACCAGAAAAGCCACTCCATCACCCAGAGTCAAGATGTCTCTGACCAACTGAAGGTCTAAGTGAGCTCGCCTAAGAAGACGGCCTGAGAGCTTTGACATTGGCCAGGATATTCAACTCAAGAAGGACTCTACTCGCTTCATGGAATGGCAACACCTCATCCAGCTCTAACGCCAGAGGTTCATCTTTTGCAAGCACCAGGAGGTGCCCCCTGCAATCAACCAGTTCACCCAGGCCCTAGACCGGCAAAAGGCCACTCAGCTCTTCAGACTTGTGCACAAATATTGACCTGAGACCGAGCTGGAGAAATAAGAAACTACTGATGGCCCGTGCTGAGAGAAAAGCAGCCGTTTAAGGAGACGTCCCAACAAGAAGACCCCCTGTGACCAGAGCAGGTGCTAACACAGTGACTGTCTTGGTGGAGAACAAGAAAGCCAGCTGGTCGTCATCTCTCATGATGTGGATCCTAGTAGACGGCTTGTTTTCCCGCCAGCTCTGCACCAGCAGATGGGAGTCCCCTGCCGCATACTGAAGGACAAGGCCAAACTGGGCTGCCTCGCCCATCGGAATCAATCCCAGCTTTCCACAGTGAAGAAAAAGACTGTAAACCCCACTGAGTTCAGAATGGTGCAAGGCCTGGAGGCCGCGAAAGAGGCTACGGTATTTGAAACCCCAACAGTGCTGAACCATCACACTCTGCTCTCAAGAGTCCCAGTCACCGCAACGGTATTCACGGTGATCAACCTGGCCAGTACCTTCTTCAGTGTTTCCCCTCCACCTGGAGGCCTGCTTTCACGCACCAGTGCAGTGCATATGGACAGTGTTGTCTCAAGGTGCTCAAAACAAGCCCTTTAAGTTTCACCAAGACAATGTCCTCCATCCTCGTCAACTGGATTGCAGAATATGCAAGAGTCACTCTTCTACAACACGTGGATGACCTTCTATTTTGTGTGGTTGACATCAACACCTGCACAGTCTATTCCTTGTCTCTCCTACTCTACCTGGAAGAACAGCAACGCAAGGTCTGGAAGAACAAAGTCCAGTGATGCCAGAAGCAAGTTACATCCCTGGGACACTGTATTGCCCACCAACGAAACACATGTCAAAAGACTGGGAGACCACTATGGAGAAGATGGCTCCCCCAACAACTCCAAGAATGCTGCAGGCCTTCCCTGGTCTAGTGTCATATTGCAGAACCTGGATCCCTGATGCCTCAGACCTAATGCAGCCTCTGTGCGCTTGCATCAACGCAACCCCGCTCCTTCTATCAGACGCAGCCTTCAACCCATTCAGGAGATTGGAAGAACTCCACAGTCTCAGCGCCAATACCAGGCCTACCTGACTATGAAAAGTCTTTCCGTCTACCTGATGGAAGAAAGAAGGTCATGCTATTGGAGTCCTGGCACGGATTCACGGGGGAAAACAGAGACTTTTAGGCTGCCTCTCAGCCCGCTTGGATCCAGTTGCAAGAAGAACACCCTCCTGCCTGATGGCAGTATCTGCAGCACACACCCTCCTGGACAAGGTTGCTGACATCACTCTTGGACAGCCACTGGAAACTCTCACTCCACATGACATCTTGGCAATCTTCAATCAAGCTCAACCAACAGTAATCTCCCCACCGCCAGGCATCTTTGTGGCGCCTCTATTGCCTTTGTCTCATAATGTCACCGTCTCCAGACCTACAGTCCTCAGCCCGGCCACTCTACTCCCACTCCCAAGGGGGGATACTTGGATGGCTCCAGAAGAAGTTTCAACACAGGAAGTGCAGTGACCAGCAATCAAGAAATCCTGTGGTCCAGAAGTCTGTCACCTAGCCTGTCAGCCCAGGAAGCAGAATTGATAGCGCTGACGAAGGCCTGCCAGATGGCAGAAGGCAAGACTGCAAACATCTACACGGACTACAGGTACTCGCATGGCATAGCACACGACTTTAGACCCATCTGGGCTACAAGGGACTTCATCACAGCAAACGGGACAACCGTGAAGCATCATGGAGCCTTCAGGGACCTACTGGGTATACTCAAACTTCCAAAATGGTGGCAATTTGAAAAATCAAAGTGCATGGAAAACTGAGAACAGAAGAGGCGTGAGGCAATAACATGGCGGACATGGCAGCCAAAGAAGCAGCCAAAGGAAGACAACATGGAGAAGTGGGAGAGGTCGTAGAGCCGGACGGCTACTACATGACGACTGAAGACAAGAAACCTGACAAAGAAACGTCCTGGAATCTGCTCAAGAAATTACAAGACCAAGCTCCAAAAGGAGAAGAAGAGCTGAATGCGAAAAAAGCAACATGTGAAGAAAGAAGGCTATCAATAATAGACTTCAAACTCTGCCTACCACAAAGTATGCACCCTATGGTGGTCCAATGGGTACATGGACCCACATCCACATATCAAAGACACAGATGAATGATCTGATTGGTGCTTACTGTTTCGCTTCAGGGATCTCCACCCTAACAGCCAAACTCACCAGCAGCTGTCTGACCTGCGGCAAATTCAAGCCTGGACGTATGGAAGAAAGTCCCCCTCACCTTATCTGGAAAGACCACTCTACCAGCTTCAAAGGATCCAGATAGACCACATCCAGATATCGCCAAGTGAAGGATTCAAATACGCCATTGTGGTCAAAAGAAGTATTTTCAAGATGAACAGAAGCCTTCCAAGTCAGCAAAGACTACTGCAACGAAGCTACTTTCGGAAAATAGTGTGCAGATACGGGGTTCCAGAAATGATAGAAAGTGATCAGGGACCCGCATTCACAGCAAATCTGACACACAAGACCCGATTAGCAGTAGGGTCAGATCTAGGCCTACACACTCCTTACCACCCCCAGAGCAGCAGGAAGGTAAAAAAAACTGAACGAAACACTTAAGAATAGAATGCTGAAAAATTGCCCAAGAGACACGCAAACCATGGCATGACACACTCCTAATTGCACTGTTTAGCGTAAGGCACACTCCCAGAGACCCAGAAAAAGCTGTTTCGTGCCTGCATCTTCTGCTAACAGATAAGACATTTTCTTCTTTTAGTTTTTTGGTGCCTGCATTTTGTCCTGCACTTCTGTGGGGGTCTGCCGGGTCCCCTTCGGGGGGCTTATGCTCCTCTCAGTTTAGTTCAGCCACTGTTTGTTCATTTGCCTTTTCCAGTTTTTTCAGTGGTTGCTGTTTAGTTTTTGTTACACCAGAGAACTAATTTAGGTGGTAGAGGTCGTGTGATCTCAGGTGTTTTTGTAATTAGTAGAGTTGGTACTTTTCAGGGTTTTTTGGGGTTGCAGTAAGTGCCTTTCCTATCCTCTTCTATCTAGACAGATTGGGCCCCAGCGTTTGCTCATTCTATTTTCTGTCTGTGTCTGTATTTCCTCTTGTCTAACCGCCATTACATGTTTGGGGGCTTCCTATGTTCTTTGGGGATCTGCTCCGGGGCAGATAGCTTTCCTTTTTCTATCTTTAGGTGTAGTTAGCTTCTCAGGCTGTGACGAGGCGTCTAGGACCAACGTAGGAACGCTCCACGGCTGCCTTTGTTGTGGTGGTTAGTCAGGGTACTGCAATCCCATAGATTCCAACCTCTCTGGTGTATTGCTTTTTTTGCCTGCTCTCCTCAGCTACCAAATCATAACACTTATGTAACTGAATTGGTCAAAAACTAATGTCCATTCTCGAGTTTTTCTCCTCACTGCCAGATTTGATGATCCTGTCCAAGAGCCCCAGATGACATCAACCTCTGTGTAACTAGAGGGAAAGCCTGTTTGAATCCACGTATCACATTGCAAGGAAGCTCCCGTACCAGGAGAGACACCTAAGCCATGAAGGATGTCGTGGATGCTCTGACTGACCAGACAGATGACCAGATGACCTACCTGATGAGTTCAAGGCCAGAGACCAAGTTAAAGCAGGATTTGAGTCACTATAAACAAAAATGTTGATTGGATAAATTACATCTATTATAACCAGCAGAGATTTGTTAACTTCACCATAGATGCTGTAAAAGGTTTGGCAGCACAGTTAGGCCCCACTTCCATTATGGTATTCCAGAATAGAATGGCTTTGGATATGATTCTAGCAGAGAAAGGAGGTGTTTACAAAATGATCAAAGACACCTGTTGCACCTACATCCCAGACAACACTGGCCCAAATGGTAAAGTCACAATGGCAATACAGAAACTTAATGAGTTATCAGAGGAACTGAAACAGAACTCAGGTGTCACTGACCCATGGGATCGATACTTTGGGTGGATGAGTGGGTGGCAGAAAATGTTGGCACAGGTTGGGACAGCCATTATGGGGTTCTCATTTTTGCATTAATTACTGGTTGCTGTGTTATTCCTTGTATCCGCAGGATAATGGAAAAACTGTTCAGGAGACAACCAATTTGATGCCACTCACCATCTTGGACCTCGCACCAGTCCGGATGGAACTGCCTGGCTTGACCAGATCTCCGAACTACCTCCAGACTGAGAATACACATCCTTGATGAAACATCATATCAACTATGAGATTATGATTGCAAACACATAAACCCTAGACAGGGACAGTCCTCCTGACCGCCCATTTGCGAAAAGTCTGTATTCGGTGGGGGAGGCATGTACTAGGGGTGTCTCAACTCACCGGCAGCATAAAAGAGTTGCAGCGCTTTGGGCCAGGAGCAGGTTTTTAGGGCAAGTGGTATCTAAGGGGGGACTGTCATGGAAATATATATGTATTCCATATATTCAAAGTATATTCACATATATGTATTCACAGTTCACAGTTAGATAGATTTCACTTGCTAAAAAACCTTGTGCTCACATATTTCTAGGCCAGATATAATCAGTCGTTTTAAAGAAATCTGGCCTCCATAAGACCTTCGTAAAGGAACAAATGCATGAAGTACAAAATGTCCTATTAGATATCTGTTGTTTACATTATAGTTATGCAAGGCAACTAGGTCACAAGAATATAAAACAATAATTCTGCAACTTCAGCTCTTTTAATCATAATTATCATATTTACACTAGAACAGCCAATAATCTAGCAGCTTTTAATTGTATGTTAATTGACTAACCAGCCCCTTTTGTAAACGTATAAAACCTTGAAACAATAATAAATGTATGTCTTTGACGAACTGTTATACTGACACTTTCGTGTGGACAGTCCTCATTTCGTTCTGAGCGCTCAAAAAGACATTATATAGAGATTTGGACATGGCAAGCAGCAAACACAGGATATTTGTATCCTAATTAAATTTCCATATCAACATTGGCTGGAGGGAGCCAAACATCAGGTGGTGGTCCTTACGGACCATAAGAATCTGGTTTATCTGGAATCTGCCAAGCGACTTAATCCTAGACAGGCCAGGTGGGCCTTGTTTTTCACACGTTTTAATTTTGTGGTTTCCTTTCTTCCTGGCACTAAGAATGTTAAGGCGGATGCCCTCTCGAGGAGTTTCCTTGCGGACTCTCCTGAGTTATCTGATCCTTCTGTTATTTTGAAAGAGGGTGTAGTTCTTTCCGCCATCTCACCCAATTTGAGACTTGCTCTGGAGGGGTGTCAGGAGGATAGGCCCGAGCGCTGCCCTGTTGGAAAATTGTTTGTCCCGGACCAGTGGAAAAGGAGTGTGATGTCTGAGATTCATTTTTTCCGCGTTGGCTGGTCATCCCGGAATTTTTGGTACCAGAGACTTGGTTAGTCGGTCCTTTTGGTGGCCTACCTTGTCTCGTGATGTCAGGGAATTTGTGCAGTCCTGCGGGACTTGCTCTCGCTCCAAGCCTTGCTCTCGCTCTAGTGGTTTATTGATGCCATTGCCTGTGCCCAAGAGACCATGGACCCATATCTCTATGGATTTCATTTCCGACCTCCCTGTTTCTCAGAGAATGACCGCCATCTGGGTGATTTGTGATAGGTTTTCCAAGATGATACATCTTGTGCCATTACCTAAGTTGCCTTCCTCCTCTGAATTGGTGCCGTTGTTCCTTCAGCACGTGGTTCGTTTACACGGCATTCCTGAGAACATTGTGTCTGACAGAGGAGTCCAGTTTGTTTCCAGATTTTGGAGGACCTTTTGTTCTAAACTGGGTGTTCAATTGTCTTTTTCCTTGGCGTTTCACCCTCAGACCAATGGTCAAACTGAGAGAACAAACCAGACATTGGAGACTTATCTAAGATGCTTTGTGTCTGCTGATCAGGATGACTGGGTCTCTTTTTTGCCTTTGGCTGAGTTTGCTCTTAATAATAGGGCTAGCTCTGCCACTTTGATGTCTCCGTTTTTCTGTAATTTTGGGTTTCACCCTCGATTTTCTTCAGGACAGACGGAGGCTTCTGTCTGTCCAGGTGTTGACTCTGTTGTGGAGCGTATGCAACAGATTTGGGACCAGGTAGTGGAGAGGTTGTCCCTCTCTCAGGAGAGGGCCCAGCGGTTTGCTAACCGGCATAGGACTGATGGTCCTTGGTTTAGAGTAGGGGACTTGGTCTGGTTGTCCTCAAAAAATATTCCTATGAGAGTAGCATCTCCTAAATTTAAGCCTAGGTTCATTGGACCTTATAAGATCATGGAGATTCTTAATCCTGTTTCTTTTCGTTTGCTTCTTCCAGGGACATTTAAGATCCATAACGTGTTCCACAAGTCCTTGTTGAAGAGGTTTGTTGAGCCAGTGGTTCCTACTGCTGTGCCTCCTGACCCTGTTTTGGTTGAGGGCAATCTGGAGTATGTGGTTGAGAAAATATTAGATTCTCATTTTTCTAGACGGAAACTCCAGTATTTGGTTAAGTGGAGAGGTTATGGTCAGGAAGACAATTCTTGGGTGTTTGCTTCGGACATCCATGCTAGGAGACTCATCCGTGCGTATCATAGAACTCATCCTGACCGACCTGGTTGCTCAAATGAGGGTTCGGTGACCCCTCCTCAAGGGGGGGGTACTGTTGTGAATGGGCTTGAGATGAGTTCTGAGCAGAGGCTCCCTCTGGTGGTTACAAGCGGTACTGGTCTGCCCAGTGAAGATTGTGAGGATTGGGAATCAGGTGTTACTGACTGGTCTTATATAAGGGAGTTGCCTTCCCATCAGGTTGCCGGTGATCAATTGCTCTGGTCTCAATCCTTGATTCCTGTTTCCTTTGTAGCCTGCTGTGTCGAGTCTGCATCTCCTGCTAACAGATAAGACATTTTCTTCTTTTTGTTTTTGTGCTTGATTTTTGCATTTTGTCCTGCACTTCTGTGGGGGCCTTCTGGGTCCCCTCCGGGGGCTTTTGCCCTCTCAGTTTTGTTCAGCCACTGATGTTTGTACATTTTGCTTTTTCCAGTTTTTTCAGTGGCTGTTGTTTTGATTTTGTTACACCAGAGAGCTAATTTAGGTGTAGAGGTCGTGTGATCTCAGGTGTTTTTGAAATTAGTAGAGTTGGTGCTTTTCAGGGTTTTTTTAAGATTGCAGTAAGTACCCTTCCTATCCTTTCCTATTTAGATAGTTTGGGCCCCAACGTTTGCTCATTCTATTTTCTGTCTGTGTCAGTATTTCTTCTTGTCTAACCGCCATTACATGTTTGGGGGCTTTCTATGTCTTTGGGGATCTGCTCCGGGCAGATAGCTTTCCTCTTTCTATCTTTAGGTGTAGCTAGTTTCTCAGGCTGTGACGAGCGTCTAGGACCAACGTAGGAACGCTCCACGGCTGCCTCTAGTTGTGGTGGTTAGTCAGGGAACTGCAATCTCATAGATTCCAACTGCTCTGGTGTATTGCCTTTTTTACCTGCACTCCTCAGCTACCGAAACATAACAACCCCCCTCCCTGAGGAGGGGTCACCGAACCCTCACTTGTGCAACCAGGCCGATCAGGATGAGCTCGGTGATAGGCACAGATCAGTCTCCTAGCATGGATGTCCGAAGCAAACACCCAAGAATTGTCCTCCTGACCATAACCTCTCCATTTAACCAAATACTGGAGTTTCTGTCTAGAAAAACGAGAATCCAATATTTTCTCAGCCACAGACTCCAGATTGCCCTCAACCAAAACAGGGTCAGGAGGCGCAGCCATAGGAACCACTGGCTCGACAAACCTCTTTAATAAGGACTTGTGGAACACGTTATGGATCTTAAATGTCCCTGGAAGAAGCAAACGGAAGGAAACAGGAATAAGAATCTCCATGATCTTATAAGGTCCAATGAACCTAGGCTTAAACTTTGGAGATGCAACCCTCATAGGGATATTTCTTGAGGACAACCAAACCAAGTCCCCCACTTTAAACCGAGGACCATCAGTCCTATGCCGGTTGGCAAACCGTTGGGCCTCCTCCTGATAGGGAGACAACCTCTCCACTACCTGGTACCAAACCTGCTGCATACGCTCCACAACAGAGTCAACACCCGGACAGACAGAAGCCTCCGCCTGTCCCGAAGAAAATCGAGGCTGAAACCCAGAATTGCAGAAAAATGGAGATATTAAGGTGGCAGAGCTAGCCCTATTATTAAAGGGAATCTGTCACCCTAAATTGGCGGGATATTCAAATGATGGCAGTCAGGTCAGATGGGCGGTGTTTTGGGTACTTGCCTTAACATTTTGTTCGCCGCTGTCTCGATTATTTCTGGGAATTGTAGTCGTTGCCCTCCATATAACGCACCTGCGCATGGCAATCTTGAATTGCGCATGCGCAGTATGCTTTGCCCGCAGATTGCAATGCGCAGGCGCGTTATATGGAGGGCAAAAACTATAATTCCCAGAAATAATGGAGACAGCGGCGAACAACATGTTAAGGCAAGTACCCAAAACACCGCCCATCTGACCTGACTGCCATCATTTAAATATCCCGCCAATGTAGGTGACAGATTCCCTTTAAGAGCAAACTCAGCCAAAGGCAAAAAAGAACCCAGTCATCTTGATCAGCAGACACAAAACATCTCAAATAAGTCTCCAAGGTCTGGTTTCTTCTCTCGGTTTGTCCATTGGTTTGAGGATGAAATGCAGAGGAGAAAGATAATTGAACACCAAGTTTAGAACAAAATGTCCTCCAAAATCTGGAAACAAACTGGAGTCCTCTGTCAGACACAATGTTCTCAGGAATGCCGTGTAACTGAACCACGTGCTGAAGGAACAAAGGCACCAATTCACAAGAGGAAGGTAACTTAGGTAATGGCACAAGATGTATTATCTTGGAAAACCTATCACAGATTACCCAGATAACGGTCATTTTCTGAGAAACAGGGAGGTCGGAAATTAAATCCATAGAGATATGGGTCCATGGCCTCTTGGGCACAGGTAATGGCATTAACAAACCACTAGAGCGAGAGCAAGGCTTGGAACGAGAGCAAGACCCACAGGACTGCAAAAATTCCCTGACGTCACGAGACAAAGTAGGCCACCAAAAGGACCGACTCACCAAGTCTCTGGTACCAAAAATCCCGGGAAGACAAGCCAACGCGGAACAATGAATCTCAGACATCACACTCTTCTTCCACTGGTCTGGGACAAACAATTTCCCAATAAGGCAGCGCTCAGGTTTATCCTCCTGACACCCTTCCAGAGCCAGTCTCAAATTGGGCAAGATGGCGGAAAGTACTACACCCTCTTTCAAAATAACAGCAGGATCAGATAACTCAGGAGAGTCCGCAAAGAAACTCATCGAGAGGGCATCCGCCTTAACATTCTTAGTGCCAGGAAGAAAAGAAACCACAAAATTAAAACGTGTGAAAAACAAGGCCCACCTGGCCTGTCTAGGATTAAGTCGCTTGGCTGATTCGAGATAAACCAGGTTCTTATGGTCCGTGAGGATCACCACCTGATGTTTGGCTCCTTCCAGCCAATGTCTCCACTCTTCAAAGGCCCACTTCATGGCCAATAACTCCCGATTACCCATGTCATAATTACGTTCAGTTGGAGAAAATTTTCGAGAGAAAAAGGCACAAGGGTTACTCCTAGGAGGTCTCCGGATCTCTTTGGGACAAAACGGCACCTGCCCCAATTTCAGAGGCATCAACCTCCACCTGAAACGGTAGAGAAACATCAGGCTGCCCTAGAACAGGAGCAGAAATGAATCTCTGCTTAAGTTCCTGAAACGCAGAAACTGCCTCAGGAGGCCAATTCACCACATTAGAACACTTTTTGGTCAAATCAGTCAATGGTTTAACAATACCGGAGAAATTACCAATAAATTTACGATAAAAATTGGCAAAACCCAAAAATCTCTGAAGAGCCTTCAATGAAGTAGGTTGGACCCAATCACAGATGGCCTGAACCTTGACCGGGTCCATTTCAATAACAGATGGAGACAAAATGAATCCCAGAAATGAGACCTTCTGTACGCCAAATTAGACACTTTGATCCCTTCACATACAGTGCATTCTCTCTCAAAATCTGGAACACAGTCCGAACATGTTTCACATAAGAGTCCCAGTCATTGGAAAAAATCAAGATATCATCCAAATAAACAATCAGAAATTTATCCACAAAATCCCTGAAAATATCATTCATGAAGGATTGGAAGACGGAAGGAGCATTAGTGAGCCCAAAGGGCATCACTAGGTACTCAAATGCCCCTCTTGGGTATTAAACGCCATCTTCCATTCATCCCCGTGCTTAATGCGAATAAGGTTATACGCCCCCCTGAGGTCAAGCTTGGTAAACCAACTAGCTCTTTTCACTCTGGAAAACAGGTCAGAAATCAAGGGTAACGGATATTGATACTTCACAGTGATCTTATTCAAGAGATGATAATACACGGCCTCAATGAACCATCCTTTTTGGCCACAAAGAAAAAATCGGCGCCCGAGGGTGAAGAGGATGGTCTGATATGACCCTTCTCCAATGACTCCTTGATATAAGATCGCATAGCATCGTGTTCAGGTACAGACAAGTTAAAAAGGCGACCTTTAGGAAATTTACCACCAGGCACTAATTCAATAGCGCAATCATAGCTCCTGTGAGGGGGCAAGGATGCAGATTTACTTTCACTAAATACATCCGAAAAATCAGTCAAAAAGTCAGAAACATCCTGAGACTGGGGAGAGGAAGAAAAAACAGGAGTGTCAGTATTAACACATTGGCAGCCCCAATGGTCACGGACACAGATTTCCAATCCAAAACAGGATTATGAGACTGTAACCAAGGGAAACCTAGTACAATAATGTCATGCAGATTATGCAGCACCAGAAATTTGCAACTCTCCTGATGATCAGGTTCAACCCTCATTATCACTTGAGTAGAAAACTGGGGTTTATTCTCCGCCAAAGGGGTAGAATCAATGCCCAGTAGGGGAATAGACTTCCGTAGGGGTATCATGGGAAACCCACAACGTTTGGCAAAGTCAAAATCCATCAGGTTAATAGCTGCTCCTGAATCAACAAAAGCCTGAGCAGAAAATGTGGACAGGGAGCAAATCAGGGTAACAGTCAACAGAAATTTAGTCTGAACACTACCCAAGACAACTGAGCGTGTAAAACGTCTTCCCCGCTTAGGGCAGACGGAAAGAGCATGAGAGGCGTCACCACAGTAGAAACATAACCCATTGCGCTTTCGAAACTCATGACGCTGAGCCCCAGAAGTCACTCCATCACACTGCATGGGCCCAGGAGCTGGCTCACAAGGCAACACCATCTCACGCATACCTCTGCGCTCACGCAAACGTTTGTCAATTTGAATAGCCAATGACATAGAATCATTGAGACCAGAGGGGACAGGGAATCCCACCATAAAATCCTTTACATTCTCTGACAGCCCCTTCCGAAAAAGGGCTGCCAAAGCATCATCATTCCATTTGGTCAGGACTGCCCACTTTCGGAATTTCTGACAGTACAACTCAGCATCTTCAAGACCCTGATTTAATGCCAACAAGGTTTTTCAGCTTGATCAGTGACATTAGGTTCATCATACAATAACCCCAGAGCCAGAAAAAATGCATCAATATCATTCAAAACAGGATCCCCAGGTGTCAGAGAAAAAGCCCAATCCTGAGGGTCGCCGCGCAGGAGAGAGATGACAATTTGAACCTGCTGTGCTGCGCCCCGCGAGGACTTAGGTTTTAAGGCAAAAAACAACTTACAGTTATTTTTGAAATTCAGAAATTTAGCCCGATCCCCCAAAACCAAATCTGGCATGGGAATCCTAGGTTCCACAACCGGCAACCCAGCAAGATAGGTAGCAATACTCCGAACCTCAGTGGCGAGCTGATCCACACGGCCAGACAACTGTGCAAACTCCATTGAGAGAAAAAAAAATCCTCCTCAGCACCCAGAGAAAAAGAGGGAAAAAATGCAACAAACAGAAAAAAAAATCTCTGACAACTCTGACAACTTTTTTTTTTCTTTCCACACTATTTTTCCCTTCTGTGAGTACCATATAATTTTCAGTTTGGGCCGGTGATACTGTTATGTTTAGGTAGCTGAGGATAAAAAGCAAAAACAGCAATACACCAGAGAGGCTGGAACCTATTGGATTGCAGTAACCTGAACTAACCACACAACTAGAGGTAGCCGTGGAGCGTTCCTACTTTATCCTAGACGCCTCGTCACAGCCTGAGAGATAACTACACCTAAAGGCAGAAAGATGAAAGCTATCTGCCCCGGAGCAGATCCCCAAAGAAAATAGGAAGCCCCCAAACATGTAATGGTGGTTAGACAAGAAGAAGCACGGACACAGACAGAAAATAGAATGAGCAAACGCTGGGGCCCAATCTGTCTAGACAGAAAAGTACAGGAAAGAATTCTGACTGCAATCCAACAAAAAACCCTAAAAAATACCAACTCTTCTGATTGCAAAAACACCTGAGATCACACGATCTCCACCACCTAAATCAGATCTCTGGTGTAACAAAACTAAGCCGCAGCCACTGAAAAAACAGGAAAAAGCAAATGAACAAATAACAGTGGCTACAGATAAACTGAGAGGAGCACAGGCCCCAGGAGGGCACCTGGCTGACCTCCACAAAAGTGCAGAAAATTATGCAAAAAGCAAGCACAAAAAGAAAAGCAGAAAATATCTGAAAGCAGCAGATGCATGCAAGACTCCAGCAGACTTCCAAATGAACCAGGAACCACAATTGAGACAAGAACAATTGATCACCGGCGACCATCATGGGAGGGAACCTCCCTTATATCAGTCCAGTCCGTGATCCCAGATTGCCATTCCTCGCTGTAAGGTTCAGTACTGTCTGCAACCACCAGAGGGAGCCTCTGCTCAGAAACCATCTCCAGCACATTCATAACAGAAATTATTGGCAATTATCAAGACACACTCAATAAAGGAGTGGTTCTGCAGGTGGGGACCACAGACCACATCTCAGTACCAATGCTTTCTGGCTGATGTTTTGGTCACTTTTAAATGTTGGTTGTGCTTTCACACTCGTGGTAGCATGAGACTGACTCTACAACCCACACAAGTGGCTCAGGTAGTGCAGCTCATCCAGGATGGCACATCAATGTGAGCTGTGTCAAGAAGGCTTGCTGTGTCTGTCAGCGTAGTGTCCAGAGGCTGGAGGCGCTACCAGGAGACAGGCCAGTACACCAGGAGACGTGGAGGGGGCCGTAGGAGGGCAACAACCCAGCAGCAGGACCGCTACCTCCGCCCTTGTGCAAGGAGGAACAGGAGGAGCACTGCCAGAGCCCTGCAAAATGACCTTCAGCAGGCCACAAATGTGCATGTGTCTGCACAAACAGAAACGGACTCCATGAGGGTGGTCTGAGTGCCCGACATCCATAGATCATGGTTGTGCTCACAGCCCAACACCATGCTGGACACTTGGCACAGAACACCAGGATTGGCAAATTCGCCACTGGCGCCATGTTCACAGATGAAAGCAGGTTCACACTGAGCACATGTGACAGACGTGACAGAGTCTGGAGACGCCGTGGAGAGCGATCTGTCGCCTGCAACATCCTTCAGCATGACCATTTTGGCAGTGGGTTAGTAATGATGTGAGCGGCATTTCCATGTGCTCACCAGAGGTACCCTGACTGCCATTAAGTACCAAGATGAGATACTCAGACCACTTGTGAGACCATATGATGGTGCGGTTGCCCCTGGGTTTCTCCTAATGCAGGACAATGCCAGACCTCATGTGGGTAGAGTGTGTCAGCAGTTTCTGTAAGATGAAGGCATTGAAGCTATGGACTGGCCCGCCCGTTCCCCAGACCTGAATCCGATTGAGCACATCTAGGACATCATGTCTCGCTCCATCCACCACAGACTGTCCCGGAGTTGGCAATTTCCTGGTAAACGACTGCCCTGACTTTGGTCTTGATAAAACGCAGTGGACCTACACCAGCAAATGACATGGCTCCCAAAATCATCATTGATTGTGGATACTTCACACTAGACCTAGGAACTCAAGGTCCCAGAGTCTGGAGGAAGAGTGGAGAGGCACACAATCCAAGCTGCCTGAGGTCTAGTGTGAAGTCTCCAAAATCAGTGATGATGGTATGGGGAGACATGTCATTTGCTGGTATAGGTACACTGTGTTTTATCAAGACCAAAGTCAGCACAGCCATCTACCAGGAAATTGTAGAGCACTTCATGCTTCCCTCTGCCGACAAGCTTTTTGGAGTTGGAAATTTCATTCTCCAGCAGGACTTGGCACCTGTCCACACTGCCAAAAGTACAAATACCGGGTTTACAAACAACAGTATCACTGTGCTTGATTGGCCAGCAAACTCGCCTGACCTTAACTACATAGAGAATCTATGGGGTATTTGTAAGATTCGACCAGGGGTGTAGTCGTGGCCAGTGGCGTAGCAACTGTTTGTGGCGCCCGGGGCGGTCGAAAAATTTGCCGCCCCTTTGGTCGTTGATAATCCGGAAGCATCCGAAGAGCCCACACTACACTCAAAGATCTAATTTTTAGTCTGCTACTAACTCTGCTGTTATTTCTAAATTTCTAGACTTTCATCTTCTTGCAGTTCTCTCTATATATATATGTATTAGCTTGATGATGCTGTATGAAGACCTACTGGATTTTTTAATAATTTAATGTGACAGAAAAAAACCCAGAAAGTACAAATTATTTTCGAAACTTGGGTAAAGCTGTTTTATTTGTAACAGTCACGTAACACTCACAAACAATTATGATTCATTATTCAGGCCATGTTCACAATAGTTAATTTGACTACAAAAAGAACTGCTGCAATGCATGAACTCAATGCAAAATGTACAAACAAACTCTTCGTGCTTTCCTTTCGGCAAAGTTTTTGATAACCGTATCAAAATTGAGACCATCAGCAAGCTCCCTCTCTATGGAGAGGACTGCCAAGTCTGTAAGCCTTGTTTGACTCATTGTAGATTGAAGATAGTTCTTTATGAGCTTCAATTTGGAAAAGGAGCGCTCGGAGCTGGCAACGCTAATAGCTCGGGTAAGGAAGATGCGCAGCAAAATAACAATATTAGGAACAGAATCTCCAAGGCGATATCTCTGTATGAAGCTCAAAACTTCTAAAGGTCCGTCGATTCCGTCGTTTCCTGAAGCTTCCACAAAATACTTCAATCTTCTTCTTTCGACCAAGAATTCCTCTTTTTCCACCTCGTCATCAACTTCGCTGAGCTGGCAATCGTAATTATCATCAAGAAGATTTGACGGTGCAAGGACAGCGTATTTCTTTGCAAGATCATGAACTTGTTGAAATCTTCTGTATATTTCTTCAGTCAACATGTCTATGACAGACAGCATTTCCCGTCTCAACTCAGCATCAAATGTCATCACTGCATCAGTCGATCCGTCACCATCCATTTGTTTCTTTTTGCGAATTCTACGCTCCATGCTTATCCCCATTTCAGAGCAGAGCTTCTTGGATTCGTGCATTGCACTGTCCACCATTGCTTCCCTATTCTGAAGGAGGTAATCTCTCAATGCTGTGAGCTTGTCAGAACTTTGGTGCAGATCTAGCCCTTTTGTTTGAAGATACTTCTGTGCATCATTGATTTCTGGCAGAATAGATTTCCAAAGTCTCAGAAACGACAGAAACGGAAATGACAGTAATGAGGTGAGAATTAAAGATGCATCTGTTCTTGTCGTCACATTTTCTCCTTCTTCTGTGAGCTGTTCTAGGGCCGTGACGACTTCTGATAATTTGTTTGCCACAACATTTACAGCATCTGCTCGACTGCTCCATCTAGTCTCCACAAGCCGTTTGATGCTTAGACCAGTCACCTGAATCAAAACATCTCAGCGATGCGTAGATGCAGAAAAGAACGAAAACAACCGGTCCAGTGTGCCGAAACATGTCACAGAGTAAATCGACACAGAAGCTGCATGTACACAAGCCAGATTCAGGGAATGGTTTGAGCATGGCACAAACAGAGCTTTCGGGTTGATTTCGGAGATGCGCTTCTGGACACCTGATTGATGGCCTGCCATAACAGCAGCATTGTCATATGCCTGGCCACGGCAATCATCTATCGGAAGCCCATCGTTATCCAGTTCTGCCAATATCAGTCTGGAAATTTCCTCTGCGCTTTTACCCTTTGTCTCAATGAAGCGGAGAAATGACTCCTGCACCTTCACTTCATTTCCGTCCAGTTTCACGTAGCGCAACACCTCGCTCATCTGGTCCTTGTGAGATATATCCGGAGTGCTGTCAAAAATTATGCAAAAATACTTGCTTTCCTTTACCTGTGCGATGATTTTCTTTCTCACATGCTCTGCCAAAATGCTCACAAATTCATTTTGAACTTCTGGTGACAGATAAGAAGTAACGATTTTCTTTCCCAGCTTAACTTTTACCAAATGTTTGCGGAGCACAGGGTCATACTTGGCCAACAAATGAACCAATTCCAAAAAATGTCCTCTATTTTTCTGGCCTTCTTCATCTTTGTGGATGTCTTCCCGGTGACCCCGTAGTGCCAAATTCTGCTTGGAGAGAAATCTGACGATATCCAGTAATCTAGCTAGAATTTCTCGCCACTTCTTAGTCTCCTTCTCAATAACGCCTTCCATAGCTTTGTTAATTGTCTTTCCTTCAGCAAGCCGGATCTCTAGATCCTTTCAGTTGAGGAATGCCTGAGCATGTGATGTGCTAACTTCGTGTTCATGTACTTTAGGATTTAATTTCCACCAGTTCCTGAAGCCCTCAGCAGCAGAAAAACTGGACAGCCCAGTTGAAAAAAGTCTGCAGCAAAAGCAGAACAGGGCCTCTTTCAAAGGAGAATACACCATCCATGTTCTCAAACTTTTCTCTCCGTTCCGCAAATCACGATAAAACCATGTTTTTGTTAGCTTCCTCGTGTCACCTTTTGTTTTAGTTCCTGGTCGCGTTACTTCCTTGAATTCACATTCGAGGTGCTGCACAGCAGCATATCCCTGCCGGACAATCATAGCGCGAATTTCATTGTCAATCTTAACAGGTCACATACCAACATCAGTAAAATCAGTTGCTATGTCCGTTTTCAGACCGACTAGTGGTTGCCCTTCCAATGCTTCAACTTCACGCGCACCATCTTCCGCATCACCAACTGTTTCCGCAGCATCGACACTGTCAATGGCGCCTTCAGCAGTATCAGTATCAACGTTAGCAATATCAACTTCATCTTCAGTCTCAGCATGAATGTCGTCTTTTTGTTTCCGCCACTTCGGCTGTAGGCGTAGATGTCCTTCGGATGAACTTTAATAGCGCTCCTTTATTCTTTGTTGCCTCCTCTGCTTTGGCTTTTTTCTTTTTACGGAATGCTGCACCGCTCTCTTTTACTCTCTTCATTATGATGCCTTCACTTACAACTCACGCAAAGATTCTTGAAAATACAAGCATAGGCCAAACTAATTTGGCAGGATGCGCATCAACGTTGCCGTAGGCCCGGCTGTGTTTCAATGTTCTTTAATGGCCAGCATGTAAAAAAAACACAAAGAGAAGGGGTGCAATGTGGAGTATGTATAGGGCCAAATGGGCACTCACCTATTGGGGTTGTGCTGTGCAGCACCTCTGCTTCTCCCCAGCATT